>KZ270023.1:275021-379704 GCA_002249935.1 Onchocerca flexuosa | reverse complement strand
TTAACACAGAATACTTATTCAATCAATCCTGAATATTTTACCCAGAATGGCGGCTGTTATAATAAACGAGATATCAGAACCAATAAAAACTCTAAAAATCGTAATTTAGAGTATTATTAATTCGAATATAATCCCCTTCTTCTCAATACTGGACAAACCAACTTTTCAGTTTAAAGTTCAAATCATATTGTCATTGGATGTAATCCAAGCCAGTAAAATTATTGGCAAATTTATGCTTCCATACTCTTTTTTTTCTCATTTCATTCGTCTTTTCAGTGGATTTTATGAAACAATGAAACTATTTCATTTTTTTTTTTTCATTTCATTTCATTTCAGGTTGTTGATTAAAATTTACAACAAAAGGCAATAATGCAATGTACAAAACGTTCTATTGTAAAGCAAGATAAAAAAGATCGATAATTAATTTAAAATAATTAAATTTAAATATTTAGTTTTTATAAATCAACTAAGATTATCATATACATACATATCAGTTGTATATGATAATTATAAATAAATCTGTTTATATTCCTTTTTTTGAATAGATATATTTTAGGAAATGAGCCTAAGGCAATAGAATCAGATTACTGAAGTCAGAATCCTGATAGGATTTTCTTTCCAGGTTTTGCTTCATACCTGACAACACATCAACAGTTTTGCACAATTTCGGAATAACTTAATCTCAGCAGACTAGGATATTCGGAAAATTTTCATCATCAATTATTGCGCAAAAATTTTCTTTTTTTCCGATGTCAATAGATTATTGCATTTGTAAATTTATTAGTTTGAATTTTGTCTTTATTAATTTTTATCTAAATTCTAAAAATTACTCGTCCTCTTCCCTCTTATTTAATCATCCATTGTTTTTAGAGACTTTATTTCGATTTCATTCCTTTTTTCGAAAAAAAATTTTCCTAATCTTTCTTTTTTTAATTTTCATTTTTTCTTATGAACTTCGATTTTTTACGATTTGTTTGCTGTCTCGAATTCCGAATTAACTTGAATTCATGTTTGAAAATTCAATGTCAACCATATCTTTATCTTACTTGTAATCAAAAAACAAACTACTTTTTGCAGTTTCAGAGAATCTTACTGATAATATCTCTGATAATATATCAAAGCAAGAAGGAACGGGAAGGATGCATACTGACCCATGGACAGACTGCAAGTCGCATGGATAACAACGAATGACCTTGTAAATTGTCTCTGTAGATGTGATTTTAGCAAGATTGACAAGACACATTCTGATTTGACCTTCCCTTCTTTTTAGATCTTTCGGAATAATTGTACAAAAAAAAAAAAAAAAATCGATTCCAAATTACTACTCCATACAAATGCAAAAAGACAGACTCGTCGTTTTAAAAATGTTTATTATCGTTACAAAATATGATTGTTATTGTTTGCGAAAAATTTGTTATTGGACTATTTACATTAAAATATTGTCATTTGATAATATTTTATAGTAAAAAGAAAGGGAAGAATGGAATACAAATTGGTATCAGCAAATTCTTACTTGCGAAGCAAATTTCTTGTCGGAAAATGGGATTCCTTTTAACTCTTCCATTGAAATCAATAATGACTTAAATGGATCAGAACTGCGATTTTTCCCTCTGCATAAAATATAAATATAAAATGGAATCATAAAATTTTTCAATTTAATATTTTCATTTTTTTTTTCATTGAATTTAAAAGGAGAAAACTGGTGCCATTGTTATATGTGTCCTTTTTTTGTCTGATTTCAAGATAATTCGATATGATGAAATCAATTTAAAAATTAAGAGTAAATACTATAAATTATTAAATTAGTAAATTATTGCAAATAATGTAGCAAAAAACAATATAACAGTTCACATTAGTTGATATTACTATTTTATTCTATAATTTAAACAATATGTTGAAAGTTTTGAGGATCAAATATATTTTCTCAAAATAATAATTATTTTAATTTCAATTTCGCTTAATCGAGATTGGTAGACAGATTCAGTTAAAAATAGTTTTCTAAAGTTGAGAAAATATTCTTATCAATTTTAAGCAATTCCTTCTTGCTGGTAACCAAACTCTTTTTTAAATTTTCTTTTTCTCAACATCTTAATTGTAAAAAAAAAGAATATTAATATGAGGAACATTTAAAGGAATCCAAATCTTAAGTGTCCAAAAAAATATCGCAAAATGTTCAGAACAACACAAAGAAATTGAACAATGAAAATTAACAACCTAAAATTGAAACTTTTCTTACATATGAAAGTTCAAATTAAATGAAGAAAAAGAATGAAAGTTAGAAAAAATCAATTTCAACTCAAGTAAAATTCGATCTGGAAAAGTTAAGTGATGATTAGTTCAAGTTATACTTGAAATGTTATTGAAAAAATAAAAAAATATGTTTTTATCGCTGACAGTCCCATTCAATTCAAACAGTATAGCTTGAATTTTTTTCATGAATTGAAATATTTAAAATTAATTTCTGATTTTGCAAAATTCTTTGGTATCCTTATGATAAGGGTCAGTGAGGATTTTTTCAGTTGATTTATAGCTCTCAAGCAAACTGAAATGCGAAATCGAGAGGATTTATTATGCCAAAATCCTTCAAGATCTTTCCCTTATCTTCCTTTTTTACTCCTTCAATTGAACTCAAGTTATCTTCTACTTTTGACTAAAGAAAAATTTTTTTCATAAGTTCTCAGAAATGCTTAAAGTTTGTTTCATTTTAATTTCAAAATTTTTTTAAAGAAAAATTGCAAGTTTATTGTCTTCTATTCCATTCACGTGTAAATTTTTTAAAAAGTAATCAAATAATTGTCATAGCTACTTTTTTCAAAATGTCTTCTTTCATGAATTTTTCTAATTTCACAGTTTTCTTTATTGTTTTTTCCTTAATTTTCAACCAGAAAAAGAGAACAAATGTCAAGTTTCATCAACATATTACATCTTATAAAATTAATTTACGTGTAATTTCGAATTCTGTCAATTTTTTCTCTTTTTATTGCTAAAAAAAAGTTGACGAAGAAGTCTACATAATATAATTACAATCAAAAGCACACCATAATTTTTTCTCCTAACTTTTAATTCAAGATGTTATGTTCAAAGTAGTATTGGATTTTCCATGTCATCGCAGTCATATTTTCCATCAAACCAACTATTAATAGCAAGATAAAACAAGTTACAATCTTACAGTAATGTCTAAGCTTATTACTTTAAATTCATCGATTTATCAGTTATCAGTTTTTCTGGTCAACACAACAAAGTAACTTTTCGACTAAAAACTTGAAATTTGGTCTGATTTAATCATTGCCAAATCACTCGCCTCCTATAGCGCTACTATACAATTCTGAGTTTAGATTTTCAACACTATTACTATTTCAAATACATTTTGAATCTCTTTCCTCATCGAAATTCCTTCGTTTTCCCATTCTCTTATCTTCCATTTTATCACAATTTCTCGACAAACAGCAAATCGTAATGCAAAAATGTATAATGATTCTACATGATATTTTGGCACTTCATAGGCATTTTGGGTTATTTGAGATCGAGATTTCACAATGCTACGCTTATCAACATATTTTATCAGAAGAGATATTTCTGAAACTTAAAATTTTTCACTTATCTATCAATAAATTCATCGAAATTATGAGTTGCTCGAATTTGCAAGTAAAATTTCGTCATATACAGTATGATCAACATGCTATACTAACAGTAATAAATTAAAAACGATCAAAAATTGATTTTAACCAAAAATGTTAAAATTGTATGTTTTCTTAAAATAGTTACATTATATGGATGAACGACGAATAATCTGTCCGAAAGGAGTTAAATTTGGTAATTATACTTACAATAATGAGTTTGAGGCTATTAGAACGGATTGAAAAATGGAATGAAAAATTGCTAATTTTCTTTTTGGTTTAGACACATAAATGAATCTATTCAACCATCTACCGTTTTTTTCCTCCAACTTCCATTGAAGTTAAAATTAACAATTGAATAAAATGCATAAATTCTATTCTAAGTAATTCTGACCAATGACATCTTTTCTTTCCTTTTGTAAAAAGGGAACTTCAACTCTTCAAGTATCATTAAGAATTCGTTCTATTTTTTTTTACAAGATTCCAAGAAATTCATTAAATGAATATTTTCAAGTTAAGTACTATTACGTGAGTAATAACACATTCACATGATTATTAAATTAATTAAACATCATTATTTAACGAACATTACGCATACTTCATGGATTATTGCAAGCAATATTTCGTTAAGTTTTTGTTTTCTTCTTTTACAAATAATTTTTCATTTTACTTTTTTCTTTTTTAAAATCATTAACTGATCTGCAAGGATTTTTTATAAATAGTACTTAGCAGGTGCATATACTGTTTATTAGTTTGTTTTTTTTTTTTTTTTTTCACACACGCATATGGGTTCGCTTACACGTGTACTTAGTATTTTTATAAATATTTTAATTCCATCATATGGCCATCCAAACGTATGATTTTATGTTTTCCCCAAAATTTCATAAATTTTGAAATTCTGGTTAATTTTCAGCCAGAAAAAATCATCATCAATAAAATTTCAATTTAGTAAAATTATATAATAGGAACAGTATAATTTGAATTATAACAAATTCTAGCCGAAATTTACTGAAGATCGCTCACAGAAAGATGATCTTTTTTTTTGTTTTTATTTTATCCTTCAAATAAAGTGGGATAAAAATAGCTACAATTAAGGTCTCGAATATTCTTTAGCTAGTTTATCAAAAAATTATCATTTCAAAATCTGTTGTATGATTCGAAAATATCCTTTTTCTTATTTCAATTTTTCCAGGCTTCTGTAAAATTGTCGATGGAAAAAAAAAGCTTAGTGTGCTCGGATATTTTAATGCCTTAATTTATCATTGCAACTGTTTCGCTTGAATTTTTTAAATTAGTTTGAATAATATGATGACAAATTTAATAATAATGAAAGCAATCAATGACAGTCACGAATAATAATACTAATGATGATAATATCACTGACAGTAGCAACAAAAATGGTGATGGAAAATATTATGTTTTTCAATTCAGATGGCTTCTTCTTTCGAATATGTGCATAAAAATCTTTTGCATCTATTGAAATACATTCATCTTTTCTATGAAAAATCCAAAATTTCCATTATTCCATTATTGTCGATAATCCATATGATTTACTATTCGGAATTTCGTCTTAGAAAAGAAAGCGAAGATCACTTTTCAAATTATGGTAATGGATATGAAATGGAAAGAACTGGAAATGGAATAATTATACCACTTCAACTAAATTGCGATATTCTTTAATGTTATTTAAATATTTTTAGAAAGAAGTTTTGCGAATTATGAGTTGAATAATTGAAACGGACAATTGTATTTATTGATTGACCATTTAATTAATGAATCTAACAAGTTTCAATTCATTATTTGGCAAAAATCCAAATATCTGTTTCGGTATTTGTTTTAATTATAAGATTACTTCAATGAATGACTATTGCAAAATTATTTTTCAAATAGTAATTAACTCATATAATTAACATACATGCATACCCGTATTTTCCATATATTTTGGCAATGTTATTCGACCTCATTTAATTTCAGGAAATTCAATAATGCACACATACACACAGATACTTGATGAAAGATGATGAATGAACCGCTGGAATCAATTATGAATTTCCTCTTTGAATACCAATAATACAGCAAAATTTGCGTAATTTTTAAAGTACATCTATTTGAAACGGAACGAAATCAAACACTCTTTTTAGTTCAAAAAAGTCAATTTTGGAAATTTCCATCCACACAGAAACAACGTTTTTTCTTATTACCTGTACATACATCGTATGGAATGGTAGGGAAAATAAGAAAAGTTAATTCTGAAATTTCATAATTCATATAATTACCATGTAATTTGGAAAGTAAAACTAAAATGGAAAGTAAAAAAAGCTGCAAAAAAAAAAGAAATCAAAGTGAAAGAAAGCAGAAAATAAGCTAATGTAAAATAAGCATCACGTAGGACATTAGTTGAGTAATATGTATATATATTTGGCATAATAGTTCAATTTCAATGAAATTTTTATTCATTAGAAATTTTACGAATAGAAAGCATTCAGATAGAAGACATGAAATATTTATTGGAATTTAAAATATTTTACAAATGCTCACTTTTATTTTAAATATGAAAACGTAGCGGGATGCCTTTTTTGACTAATTGAATAAACTAGAATATAATCAAAATATTCATTTATTTCATTGCAGATAAATTATATTACAAATCAGAATAATTATTTGCTATTGATGATTCTATCACTGTATGCATTTGCGAAAATGGAATAAAACAAATGAATTCTGATTAAATACGTAATAAACTTTAATTTAAAAAAAAAGGAATCTGACTAACCATTAAGTAGTGAGATCTTGATTGGTTGGCTGAAACACCCATTGTTATTGTTGATAATATTATTGCTGTTATCAGAAATCAGTTTAGCAAGTACTAATACGAAATCGAGCATTCGTATGAGGATTGGATAGAAAATTACGGAATGCATCGAAAATCTCGATGAATAGCCAGTTAACCATCAATGCATCTTCTAATAAAATAAAATCATTGGAAGATAAAAAATTAAATATTGAAAAACGAAATCATCTAAGTGTAAAAGAAGAAATCAAACGATAAATCAAAATCAGTGATTTAAGTAGTTAACTTATATGAAAAATTATTTCGTTAGAAAAACAAGATGAAATGTTAATAATTGTCAACTAGTTACATAATTGTATTAGCTGTTACTTGTTTTTGAATTCTTAAAACTTATTTATTTATTTGCTTATTTTGCCATAAATATCGTTATTAAAATTAATTAGAATTAAATTTTCTGGAAATAAATAAATAGTTATTTACTTTGAATAGAACAGCCAATACAAAGATCAAGCCATGAAATTATTTATTATTCAATTTCTTATTTTTCGAAATTATATCAGAATCGAATTCATCAATTTATTACAAATTTGAATACCATTGGCATCGATTAATTTCAATTGAAAAATATAAAAGAAGTAAACTACAAATTTAAATATCTTCATTAGCAATAATTACCATTAATCCTTATTACTAATATTATTAATTGCTAGGTTACTACTTATTTGATTGTAGCACCTATCGACAATGGAATTTAACTTTCGCAGAAGTAATAAGCTAGGACAAAGCCAGACTTTCTCAGTTTCCTTCTTTTCAATCCTATTTTTCAATTAAATTAAATAGTCATGGATTCTTGCATCTGCATACGGAGTAAACTGCACTATCCCATTCTACTTATCAGTAAATCGCTCATGATGCTCGATATTTTCCAATTAACGAGTCGAATTATCACCTTAACCTATTTGTGTTATCACTCCTCCCATAAGTGATGATCAGAGGGCCGAAAATTTGCAACGATTTCTTCTGGCAGCTGATCATATTCTTTGTTATTCAATATTTCATCCAAATTTATGCCAAACATTTTACTTCAAGAGAAGAAAAAAATGAAATGTTTTTGTTTGCCATCACATAAGAATACTTATTGTACAAGACTGAATGTTTTATGCAATTTATACGATGACATACTTGTTAGTCAGCAATTGAAATGTCGTAAAATAGTCATATTTATTGTCGCCTTCAGTTGTCAACAAATAAGCGGCCAAGAAGGACAATAGTTGTTGGAGTAATATTATTAATATCATATGAATGAGTGATTAGTTGTGACTCGAAATTGGAGAAGGAAAGAATGAGAAAAGAAAGTTAAGTGTTTGACCATTCCTTTTAAGTTGTTTGATTTTATGCATAAATAAATATGGTAAACTAAAAAAGAAAGTGTGGGAGAAGAAAGAGAACGATAAAAAACGACTTTTTGATCAATAAAGAAAATTGACTTTTTTCCAGTCGATGATTCGAAATGCTAATCAAGTAATGAAAAAAGAATGGAAGATTTAAATTTCATCCTGGTATTTCATTTAAGTTTTTAAAGAGAAATTTTTAAATATATTTTATATTGCAAAAATATAATGTTTAATCATTACTGTAATTTATTTTGAAAAAAAATTAATCTTTCCGAATTCAATTTTGACGAAAAAGAAGTTATTTGAAATTATTATATTCGAGATTGTTATTTGAAATTGAAAATTGAATGAATTAAAATCAAAGAAAGCAAAAAAGGAATAATTAACAAGAAAGCGTCTTTAAGTACAACTTATAATTATAGCCATACAATAATAATATAACATATTAAAGGATAAATGAATAAAGTGATTTGATATCGATTAATTCGTTTAATTTCACTCCATTATATATATACTAATTTAACAACGTAGTGACTGATATTTGTTCAACGGAATAATTCACAACTAATGTGTTTGCTTAAAAAAGGCAAAAATTCGAGCAATTTCATTCTATCATTTCATTGATATCCGTTTCATTAGGATTATTTTTTGTTTTCTCCATTGCTAATATTCAACGATTAACTTATTGAAGAATTGCAAAACTTTCAACTACAACCAACATATGAGAAGTCTTCGAGGTATTTTTAACTGTAGAAAAAAAAGCAATCCACTAATGCTATATGAGGAAGAAAAAGAGTGGAACAAACGTTGTCAGTTCTTATTTTCAGTTCTTAAATATAAATTGCCAATTAATTTTACAGTCCGTGAAGAGTGAAATGTTCAAATAATTAAAAGAAAAAAAAATTGTTCTCACAGTCAAACATTTTTCGTTACATTCACCGACAGATGTTTGACCATTTCGACGGATTAGCAAAAAATTTTGTTCTTTTTTTCTTTCATTCAACAAACTTACAAATTCAATTAAGATACGATTTGTCTCAACAATTATTTTTAAAGTCGGACTTTTCGTTAATAATTAAGAAATTCAATACAATCATTTCAATAAAATTAATGTGTTATCCAGAATCACTTAAGCTACAAACATTCACATTCCCGAAAATGCAAAAATTAAACAGTCGCACGGATTACTGCAGTAAATGAACCAATCATTTTGTTCTTCAATCTTCAATCTTCGATTTGATTGGGATTTAAACTTCATAAAATTTCATATTACATTTCATTTAAGAAAAAAAAATTGTTTCAAAAAAAAAAAAAATAACTGATCATATTATTTTTTTATTTTTTTGCTCCGAAAAACTGGTAGATTATGATTCCAAGATTATTGCCACTATATCTATCGTTTTCTTAGCATATTTGGATAGTTAACAACTGATATTCAACATAAAAAAGAGAAAAGGTGATATAGATATTGAAATCATCATATAAGTGATCACTTCTCACACAATCATAACTTTTTTCAAAATACGATAGAATTAAAGAAAGAAAAGAAATGAAATTAATATTAGAATGATCGTTGAAATCAGAAAATACGAAATATTTTCAGCACGGACACAACATGACTTCTAGATCGTTATCACTATATCTATGATATTCCACTAGTTGGTAACTAATACTTATCACCACTTGATGTACTCATCAACAGTTTTATTGTGGCAATTAATAACCAGTATTTGTCACCATTTACTATCCTCTTCTACTGTTTCTTTGAAACCAGAACTGGTTATCATATTTAGTATCCCACAAAAGAGTTA
The DNA here is from genome assembly GCA_002249935.1 of Onchocerca flexuosa. Taxonomy (NCBI): domain Eukaryota; kingdom Metazoa; phylum Nematoda; class Chromadorea; order Rhabditida; family Onchocercidae; genus Onchocerca; species Onchocerca flexuosa. Next base: position 370,091 of record KZ270023.1, on the reverse strand, counting down.
CATGAATGATAAGGAAAAAAGAGAGGAATGAAAGGTAAGGAAGGAGGTAACATATGAAGATGTGTCCTGGGGTGGAGCCGCAGATCCTTTGAGGTTGTTACAAGGAGGCGGGAAAGGACACCGATAAGCAGGGAGAGGTGGGAATGAAGGTGCGAGGATAGGTGACAAATGCTGGACATCTCGATAGTGAGGTGACAGAGAGAAAGAAATATTGTCAACTCGTCTGCCATCCATCAAATAATTTGAAAATGTGTGTGTAAATTTGCTGGTTCATTAATCCACTTAATTTTTGTACTAAGAAATCTTGTCTAAGATGTATTTTCATTATGAATAAGATAAATATAAGAAAATTAACTGTTAAGGATAAGAAAAAAATAATATAAGAATTAGTGCTCATAAATCAGAAATGATGAGATGGGCAAAGAATTATGGGAATCACAAAATTATGATTAAGCACATGACAAAGAGATATATGAATTTGAAAGATGGAAGTATTTCAAAATAATCAAAAAATTACGAGAAAAACAAACTGTTCCATGATATTTTGGGAGTTTGAAAATAAGAACTCAAGAGGAGAGATATGAGTATTGGGAATTAAACAAATTCTCGGCTCTCTAATTTTCTTGCTATTTATAATGAATAACTTAAGGGTATTATTAATAATAGTAGTATAGTCAATAGTCATTGAAATTTTTATTCCAGTGAGATGATATTATAAGCAAACAGTTCAGAAAAGCTACGAAAGATTATTGCTCGTTTTCAATTGTATAATATTTAATAAATCAAAGATTAAGATCAAAAAAAAAGTTTTTATCGTTGAATTTCTTAATTTTTTCCACATTTCAAACCACCAGAATTCCATAGCAAATGCATACTGTAAGATGACAATGATCAGACTATGGGAACCGATATACGAACAAGTCAAGTTCGGAATAAATAAATCTAGAAACCAGTATATAAGCATAAAGCGAAGTTTTAAACAACAGGATAATCCATCCGGTTAGTTGCAGACGATATTCGTAGCATTTACCAATTAACCTAAAAATAATAAACAGCAGCCGGTCCAACCGTCGATAAATTCATCCAAATTATTTTTGTTTGCCACACCTGCACTGTCATCATCAATGCTGTGATAGTTGGTATCGTAAGAGAGAGATTTCGTTTCCTTTTTTTTGATTTTTATTTAAAATGAAAATTTGATGAAAAAAATGAAAATCTGCAGCATTTGCTTTTCAATTTCAACATTCACTTTTTATTCGAAAAATTTTTTCTATTCCAATCCGGATAATTATTTGATAATTGTGTGCCTCAAATTTTCTCAAAAATTTATCATTTTTTCCGTATCATTCTTATCATCTCAAATCATTTTCTGTACTTTTTTCATTCTTTTAATTGCGTTAAATACTAACTTATTTGAAAGAATATAAATTTAAATTATGATATAAATTTTAAAAAAAAAATAAATTTGAAATTTTTTCCTATATCGAAATTTTTCACAGTGATGTGTTTTTCTATTTCTCGAAATTCGTTTTTTTTTTAATATAATTATTTAATAAAGAAGAATTGTTTTGAGATTATGAAATGATTTGATTAACCATAAAAAAAAAGAAAAAACAAGGACAACGAGTGAAAGTACACATTTTATTCATTCATATTAGAAAAAAAGTCTACCACAGTTTGGCAACAATTTTAATTCGAAATTTTCAAATTCGGTTTTTCAAAAGTCGTTGATCAGTTTCTTAAACAGATTCATATCTTGTTTTTAACGTTTTCGTTTGTATATTACAAAAATCAATTGTAGTATAATTTTGCAAAATAAGCAATTATTAGCCAGCATAACATTTTGCCAATATTTTCCAAATTATTTTGCTGGGCATAAATTAATTTAAATTATTGTCAAATATTTAGGAAGAAAAAGACGAAAAACGAAATAGGGAAGGAAATTGAATATTAGAGATTAAATGAATATTTGAACTGTTTTATTTCTCTATAATTTTTAATGAAAAATTTGAAAATGCGCGATTTGTTGAAAATTATTCTAATAAGATGAGGAAAGAGAGTTTGCTGCCAGATAAGTCATATCAATCCAACAAAATCATAAAAAATAATTGTTCTTTTTCATTTTACTATTTTAATGACAAGGAAAGAATTACTTTTATTGAATTAATCGATTTTTTCATCTTTCAGACCATTTATTTCCTCTGTCCCAAAGCTTATCAGAATTTACTTTTGCAATTAGCCAAGCAGATAAATGATGTATTATATGCATTTTGCTAAATTAAAATATGCCAGTGAATTTAACAAAGAAAAAACTGTTAATTTCACGAGGGAAAAAATGACGTGATCATAAAAGTACATGATATAGGTAACATGTGTTGAGAATAATGCGTCATGGAAAAATGCTTTCAAAATAATTTCAAGTTTTCCGAAATCCCAGTTTTTTTTGGATTAGAAAAATAAGCGAGCAAAAAGGTTGATACCTTAAAGATGAAGCTTAAGATATTGTAAACAACCGAGCGAGACGAAGTTTTTTATATTTTACCTAAATAAAAACTTATATCGATAAATATTTACCTTTTCAAGAATTAAACTATGAAAGCTCTTTGCTTTCTTATTTAAACAAAATAAAAAAACTCTCATGGTATGCGATGTTAAAAGTTTCAAAATTTTCTTCAAAAATATAAAATAAAAGATGCAAAACTGAGAAATAACCGAAAATTTGAAAAAGTTTGCATTAAAAATAAAGAGACAGGAGTGGCTGAAAAATGAAATAATCAAAAATCATAACTGAATTTTTTGTATGACACATACACATTTCTCATATATTCTCATGAAGTATTTTAAATTATATTTTGCATTATTATAGAATCCCAATTGTTATCGTAGTATACTTTCATGATTATTATGTTCTATTTTTATAATGTATTCGCAAAAATTGAAAAAAAATGGAACATTGAAATTGTGTTCATTTGAATGCCTAACAAAGATTAATAAATTCACAGGAAAGTCAATATGCTTAATTAAATTTGCAATATTTCTCCGAAATCTTGCAGGAATTAAAAAATTTTTGTTTAAAATAGTTTTGGATTAAACGAAAAGAAGGATTATATTGACAGATATTAGATCAAGAATCAATACCCGGTAAACCAACCAAATTTTTTCCCGAAAAATCAGTATTTGCTGTGCTCATTATTCGAAGTTAGCTTTACCAGTATCAGATTTAATATTAACAGGATGCACACAATTTTAAGCAATATCCATGGAAAATTTCTTGATTTGTATGATGTCTTCGATCTGAAACAGTATTTCATAATATGATGATTTCTAATCAAAATTGAGTCTAGATATTTGAAACTTACGTTAGAAGGAGAGTTTAAGATCAAATGCTAATTAATCTTTTAATTTGCTTGGGAATTTTATTGGCATCTATAAAACTGTCATCCTTTTTCTCTTTTTCTTCAGTAATTGCAAGTTGATTGATCCTATTTCGTTATTTTATTGGAAATTATTAAAACATATTGTAATTTCGAACTAAACATCGTCTCTTTATTCTCCTCTCCACTAATATTATTTAGTAATTTACAATGAATGTTGTAAATATTTACTCATTTAAAATCATAATAAATAGTAAGTAATTGTTAGAAGAGAAGAATAGAAATTAGGGAAGATGAAGGAATATTGAAAGGAATTAGAATGTAGTAGTGAAGTGAAGGTGAAGTAGTACATTGGTCACTGAATTGGAAGGAGTATTGTTGAATAGGCTTGGGACAAAATGACCCTCAAACTCGACAATTTATGGATGGTCATTACTGAATACCAGTAATGAAGAATCGGGAAGTGACAAAATGGACGTCGGAAGGACGGAAGAGGAAAAAGAAGATTGTGCTATCTTCTCGAAGGCATTCTGATTAATCCATTATTGTTCTGCCTGACAGTAATTACTGATGATGGTAAGTACGAAAAGGTTCATGTCAAACTGCTAAGCATCAAGTAATGTCCATAAATTTTGGATGACAACCAATAGAGTGATAGAGTGATAAGAGGGATAGAGTGATAGAGTGATAAGAGGGATAGAGTGATAAATTAGCACGGCAAAATGATGAAAATAACAAGAAATAAAGGCTATAGTTATAATAAAATAATGAGAGTGATAAGAATGATATGAAATGACAATGAAAGTAATAAAAAGAAGATTAGACAGTGTTGTGTGACGAGTTGCAAAGAGTGAAACATCGCACGGAAGTAAGAAACCACTCATCCACTTAAGTACCTTTTTTACTAATTGCAAATGACGAACTGAAGAAAACATTGTTTCATAATCACTCCTGAGATATCCGTTGATTAGTTGCTGTCAAACAACGCCATCGCCTCATTTGATGCGATTGATGGCACACCAAGGCGAGCATTAATAATGAAAAATTGAGTAACTTTTTGAAATTTTGAATAACTGACGGCATTACGGAGAAATTCTATTGGTCATTGGATTGTTGTGTTCTGAGAATTAGAATGGCATGAGTGAAGTTGCAGAAAAAAATGAATGCTGCCTTGTAAATTTGCTCCATTTTAATCTATTTCAGTTTAATAAAAAGTGGAATTGATGTTATGCTCTTTTATTGCTATCAAACCAATTTTTCCGGAAAAATCCTGAAAAACTATTCCACTAGAATTTGTGAGATGAAATTTCATATCATTTATTGACTGTTAAGCATATCGGAGACAATATTTATATTGATATTTAGAAGTAATGAATAAGTTTAAAAATTTTCTTCAAGTTTTACCGAAAAGAAATGGAGTTAAACTACTAAAACAAAAAATGGCAATAAATAAATATTCTTTGATAAGGAGAAAGAAGCAACAATTAAATTTTCACCATAATTTTCCTTGTTTTTAAATAAATAACAATAAAATTTGAACTCCGAATATTTTGAAATATTTCAATTTGAACCGATTTAAAAAGTAAGTTAAGATTATGAAAAAAGAGGACATCAGTTAACTACAGAGTAATTATAACTTTATATTATAAAGTTTTTTGCAAACAAAAATAATTTAATTTTTAGTGATAAAAATTTTGGTTGAAGTAGGAGAAAAAAGATTGCTAAAGAATGCAAAAATCAGGCCACACAAATTCAAAAATTGCATTGAATTGAATGTTGAATGAAACAACTAGAATCACTTCTCACTCGAACATTACTGATACTGCATCACTTATCATCACCGTAATAATCATTCATCTTCATCACTATCTCTGCCTATCGAAGTTTCTATGGACATTATTACTTTTCAATAATTCAATTTCATTTGATGACACAATGAAGAAAAAAAGTTTAATTTAATTAATTTAATTTTTCTTTTATTATTATTGAATTTGTGGGTGGAATGTTATTCAGTTGAATAATTATTGGAAATATAAACATTCATTGTAAGAAATTGTTATTTTAGCCGCTTTTTAGTTCTTCAACCTATATATGTCTATATTAATTTAAACAATTGCTTCGCAATTCGTCATTTGGTCATCAACTTATTCAATTCTAATGATTTATTTATTATTTCTATACAGCTATTGTTTTTACATGTTTCGTTATTTTGTTTCCTAGCTGTTCCTTTAATTACTAAAATTTTTAAATTAATTAAAAAAATAATCTAATGTTAGCATAAAATGCAAAAAATAAATCAATCGATACATAAACGAACAAACAAGTTATTAAATAATAGAAATTGAATTATAAAAAAAGATTAATGAAAAAATACGCACTTTTGCTTCTATCGAATAAATCAACTTTTGATTTCGGAATCATCTTTAGCATGTTTATTCATTTGTAATTCTTTGTAGCAAATATGATCTTTACTTATCTTTTTGTTTACGGCAATGTGATTTGTACAAATTATTTATCATAAATAGCTTTTTTCTGACTGCTAAAAAATAAAAAAATGAAAATAAAAAGTTGCTAATTGAAAAAAAGAAAACAAAAAGAAAAATTACAGAGTAGTAAAGCAGACAAGATATTCAATGTCAGTGTTGCAGAAGTGCTTCTTCATAACGCTTTCCCATTTAAATCTAATCTTTCAGCATAGAACACTTCCAACTTTTCCAACCCAATCAGCTCATGAAATTCAAATCATCATCCACTCGAAATGAATCATTTCAGAGCATCCTAGATTACAAAATGAAATGAGAAGAATGAAATATCTGTGGGTTATTCAAATGAAATATCCCAAAATGAGCTTCTCAAAGGCGCAAGAGATAATTTTAAAAACCAATCTTTGCAACAGTTCATCTTTTGAAACAGCATGGCGAGCTTTCTTAGTTCTTCAATTACGAACACAGCATGTGAAGGGGAGAAAGGAATTGCTTCTACTGATGTAGTTGTTGCATTTCATGCACTTAATTTAATTTTGCCAGAAATTCGGCTACATTAAATTAGATCCAAATTTTGAAGTCTCACAAATGCTATATTTCCAATAATATTCTATTCGAGGCTATTCTGCTCTCTTCACTTTATGAAAAAGTACCAAACGGAAGAGGAAATGTTGGACAGAATTTTCCATTCCTCCTTTCTTCTAAATAGTTTTTTAAGAAATTGTAATTGTTTCTTCCACCAAACTAATTTTAATATCCGGTTAATCAAACTGATTTTCAAATTTTCTGAATTAAAACTTCAGTTTGAAATTGGGTTGGTTTCAAATATAAATCAAATCTATTTCACTTCTAATTCAAATTGTATGAAAGTTAAATAAAAATATTTTTATATTTTGATAAAAAGATTTACAAGAGAATGAAAAAAAATAAGACGGGGAAATCTAAAAAAACAAGAAATTCTTCCAAAATTTTGTCAAAATAGTTAAATTTTGTACTGTTTCCTTCCTTTTGCTCTTCGACATGTTAAGCTCCTTGATTTTGGTAATAATTTTGATTTTTTCTTCAACTTCAAAATATCACATTTAATTAAATTGCTGGTTTTTTTTGCCAAATAGATATCAAAGAAATAGCAAAGATGTTAGGAAAATAATTAATGAGAGAAAACGATTTTCAGCCCCGATTCCGACCCCCCGCGATTTCTCATCGTAAATAATGATGTGGTCATATAATATTCCAGGAAGTGATTTCAAAAAATTCCTCTTTTTGTTCATTTCCCAAGTCATTTTTCATTTCTCGCCAAAAATCAATTAAGTTAAATTACGAGGCGAACAACTTTTCAGCCTCCTTTAGTCTTTCTCGAAGGTGACACATTCAATTCAATCGAATTATATCTTTTAAATCAGTAATGAAAAATTTTTATTTTTTAACTAATTAAATGCTGCTTAAATTAAAAAAAAAAATCAAAAATCGTGTCATATGTGAAATAAATTGCAGCAGATCGTTTACTGACAACTAAACAACCGCAACTTTTAGGTGCAAATATAACAGTAATTTGAAATATTTTAAGATCATTTTATTCTAAGAGATTTTCAGTTAAAAAATTTTATATATATATTCAAAGATTAATAACAGTATATAATAATGCATAGAAGATAGCCGACGATGATAGTATATCAAGAGAATTGCAAGCCATGTTGAAAATACAAAATGATTGGACTAAATTAGAATATAAAATTACATTTATTCGAACTTCTTTCTTTTGAATTTTATAACTGTCAAACAACTTCATCCAAATACTTTCAAGTAATAATATCTGTGGTCCATTTCAGAAGTTTATAAGAAATTTAACATTTCCATCTTTCAAACATTGAAATTGACGAAAATTTAGGTATTATATCATCATATTGAATTTACAATATGTTTCAATGGTATTGACGAAAGAAATGAAATAAATAAAAGGAAATGGATGATGTAACATTCGGATGGCGTCAGAAAATCATTCATACTCGTCAATTTATATTCTGAGAAAAAAATATTCCGCAAAGAAAAAAAAAGATTTGAAATTTTAAAAATAGAATTACAGGTGCTGGAATTTTATCTTAGGTTGAACAATTTTTGCTTTTTTCTGTTAGTCTAGCGAAAGTGGATATTTCAAAAAGAAAATGGCATGGTGAATGGAGTAATTTGACTGTATGCACATCTTGCTATTTAAAATATTCTTTTAATTAGACTTTTAATTGCTGCTCGATTTCTTCTCATCAAAATATGAAAGCACACTGTCATATCCAGAAGTATTCATCCATCATTCATCTCTTCCTTTTCATTCACACCACAAAATCAGCTGAGATATGATATCGTCTTGGAAAAAGATGAATGATTGGGCGAAGCTGCTTTTATCATTATTTTTCATTCACCAACCATTTCTCGAATTGTTTTATAGTGGATTTTTCAAAGAGATCTCAGAAATAAACGAAAACAAAAAGTCCTTTTCAAACATCTTCTAACGTTACTCATGCATCTAAACAAGTCTTGATCGAAATTTTACACAAATTCCATATATTTTTGTTCATCATTTCGAACAATTTTCAAAATTCAGAAAAACAAGGAATGTCATGAAGCATTGCTCTCAGAATCACAATATCATAAGGAAGTTGTTCGAAGATTACGAATTTTAAGCGAAGAAAACGAAGAAATTCACGCACTTTGGGTTTCAGGCTGAAAAGAACTTTAAATTTTACATTTCGAATTTCAAACATACCAAGTTTTAACATATTTAAACAAGCAATAGGAGCAATGACTGTCTGCATATCAATAATTTTTGCAATTTTAAAAAAGAAGAAACTTCAAGAAAGTATTCATATAATATTCAGGATAATCGCTTTTGCAAATGAATTGAGAATTCAAAATATTTCCAGCAAAGTTGTTGCCAATTCTTTCATAAAAAGAATTTCTCCGCAAATTTATTTTTTATTGAAAAGAAAAAGTAAGAAAGGCGGGAAGAGAGAAGATTCTCGAAATTGAACGAAGAATAACTTATTCAGGATGAAGCAAAAGTATGACATGTTCATGGAAACATTTTTCGTCCTTTCTTTTTTCTATCCCTCTCTCTTTCTCTCTCCCTCTCTCTCACCTCTTTCGAAAAAGATGTTAATAAATTTACGATGCTTTTTTCAATTTAAAAATCATTCTTCAGTCTTCGTTTAAACTTGCAAATCAACAATACATTTGATTTTTTACTCCACCATAGATAGATATTGAACAACAATGCATTTCAATTACAAATACTTTAATACATATTTATATTAGTTTAAATTCTTTGAAACCAAAGGGATCCAAAGAGAGAGCGAAGTCATATTTGAATTTATTTGATAAGTAAATTAAGATACATAGAATTGAAAATACGATATATAAGTACTTAAATATATATATGCGAAATTCATTGTTAACAAATATCGGATGGAATATACTTTTATTTAAGATATTTTTACCTTTGTTTTGCCATCAATGTTTATTTTCAGTTCTTATTAATAGCACTATTATTATGCTTTCATTTCTATATCTATCAATTCCTAGTTTATTTTAATTATAGTAATTATTGAAATTTTAACTAATTTATATATTATTCTATTTCCATTTCATACTTTGAATTTTGATCGAAACTGGAAATATGCAACTTACTGTCTATTTTTTGGTGATGACAAGTCTTCAGTAAATTCCAATAAATAAATGTGATAGGAATTTTAAATTATTTTCATTTGTAATTTTTTTTGCTATTTCGATGCCATTTATATACTGGCTACTTTTACCCTTTGTTGTCCGTTGTTACAAAACAATCAAATATATCATTTCGAGAGTTCAACATTTTACTATCGAAGATCCTTTTCTTTTTCATATCACATGATAGATCCAATCAAAATAGTGATTGCCCAAAATATGCGCTCTCGTCACTAGAGCTTTTTCGTTGAAAAATTTCATCTTGCCCCTTCCTTCCATCAGCTGATCTTTCTGTTGTTTCATGTTTCTTTGCAGTAAACATTCTTTCATTGCAGTGCGAAATAGGGCAAAATGAATATTAAAAGAGATGAGAGAAAGCAGAATTTATGAAATATTCAACATATCTATTTGCATCTTTTTAGAAAAAAGAATGAAGTGATATGATCAGAAAATGGAATTCGTTCTGATTTTAGTAAATCTCATAAACTGAAGTATAAATAAAAAATAGAAAAGATTGAGAACAGCATTGCCGGATGATTAATGAAACTAACAAATAGTGACAGTTTTATGAAGAAATCTGGTTGAATTGACTGACTGAAATATTATTGGAAGCGAACAATATGGGCTCATTATTGACAGACTGATTCCCTTCCACATTCTCACCAAAACAGTACACAGGAAACATTTCACTTATTTTTAAAAATAATCTGACAAAGAAGTGATGATGGAAGATAAAAATAAGATGGAAAAAAAGGAGAACCTAAAAGTTACTTTTTGTGATTTAAACAAGAAACTGAAATGTTCTGGTAGCCATCCATCTATCCATAAGTTCCTAACTTCGACAGATACAAGGATGCTTCGACGAAAAGTGTTTGTTGTGGCATACGTAGAAATGATGCTTTCTTCACGTCATCATTTCGTTCGTGCTATATATGATTCGAGAGGTGGAAATTGCTGAAAAAATTACTCAGTTTTAAAAATATCAAATAAATTCGATTTTTCAAAGTTTATATTATGACGAAATAATGTGAGTATTTAAGAGAAGGAAAAATTGTAATGGATAAGAATTGCAGTAGTTGGAAAGGAAATATGGATATTTCTACAAATTTTAATCCATACTTAATCATTTCATTCCTTGCCTCTTTTTCAGCAATGTTTTCGGATGAAAAAATCAATTCCCTTTGAACTTGAAATTCTCTTATTTCAAAAAATTCCTGATTTTTTTATCAAAATGATTATGTATATAATTTTAACTGATGCAAAAAATTTGGAAAAGACAAAAATTTAGGAGACTTTTTCGCTATAGAATAAAAGCGAAAGGCAAAAAGGAATTTGAATTTCAAGATAATAGATTTGAAGCATGGAAATTATCATTTAAATGCAAATCAATTGAATCAAATATAGAAATAAGTTAGTAACTGCAGTTAAAATGAAGAGATAAATTCATGATTGCTACTGGACCAGATTTTAATCAAGTATTGGATAAAGAAATCAACTTTTTTTATTTCTTTTCCTAAAATAAAAACTGCAAAAATAATGGTGGACTTTTTCAGTCCTATAATTAATGGTACTAAACAGTATCTGATGGTACTTTGGTACTAATCCTGTCTACTTGTTGTTATTCTAGATTTATTTCATTTTACTGACTGATAGCCTGGCACTTACCCCGATCTATTTGTCGATATTGCGGTAGTAACCTAAATGTTCGAAAAGAACTGCAGAAGACTAGGCGTAATTGAAATGCTCAAGAAGATTTGACGAGTGACTTTTCCTTCAATCTTCGACTCGAGTAATTCAGAAAATGAAATTATCGCCAATTATTTTACAAAATATTCAAGAATAGAAAAAGGAAGCAATGATATTACCATATTAAAGCATAACACCTGTTGTCACACATACACTCTTGTCACACATACACATACAACACATGCACACATGCACACACGTATACACATAAGCATGCACACACACATACACACACATATAAACACACTATACACACACACACACACACACACATATACACACAACATACACACGCATACACACACACACACATACATACGCAAAAAACTAAAATGAGTAAGATTGGAATAAATCACATATTCTTCAATCACTCTAACGTCCCGAATAAAATCCCGACTTTTCTCCTTTCTTCCCTGTTTGTCAAAAAATTACCTTGGAAGAAGAAAATTTCGAATTCCCATCCATTTAAAATGTATCATGAATGACAAATACAATAGTAGGCAAATAAATTTGTTAAAGTTAATAATGCAAATTGCATGGTATACTTTTTAAAAATATTCTTATCAATTCATTATTTCTGGAAAAATTGGTTTAATTAATTTAATTAACTTTTGACAAAATTATAGAATAAGAAATGCATATTCGATCAGTGAAATTTGATCAATTCTTCACCGCACGCACAATATCCTAGCTTTCTTGAAGCGATAGACGTGGTTTCACAACACCATATGAGATCATTCATGCTTTGAAACAATTCAATGCAAGTCAAAAACAATCTCAGTAGTTGTGTTGGAAAGGGATTTGCATTCCGTGGCCGCATTTGTCTCTTTCAATGCGCACGGCAACTTTCACATTTACGTGTGCATTTCGATCAAGCTTGCGGTTGTTGCTTTTTGAGCGTACTTGTAGATGTTGTTGTTGTTTTTGTTTTTGTAGGACTTATTCGATGACGATAGTCAACCGGAGAATATCACGTCTGTTGGCGCAAGTGTATCGTGCCAAATCGGATATTTTAGCTCCAAAAGATGTCACACCCGCAAACGCAGTATACGACAAGGTTACGCACACGGGGCAGGTAAGCACTTTGTTTACAAATTAGTCGTCTTTAGAGATGCATTATTATTAAGACTGATTTGAAACTTGTCTTGAAAGTGATTTCGTTAATTGTCTATGGAGGGAGCTTCTGGACGATTGCAGTTTCTGGATTAGAGCTTACAAACTAGTTTATTACCATGAAGAATTGTTTTCGGGATCAAGAATCTTAAAATAAGTATTTGGAAAAGAAAAAATATGAAAAGAGTGTTAGATCTAGTAATCAAATATTTTCAATTCTTATCCCTTAATTCTTAAACCTTTGCATCATTTCAATATCTTGTTAACAGGCATGGGACCAAGCCGATCATCGAAATGCTAGATTTACCATAATGCCGAAACAAGTAAATCCAAATGTTGCGCAAAAATTGATTGCTGAAGTTCCACCAATTGAAACAGATCAACGTATTGTGTACTGTGATGGTGGTCATTCGGCATTAGGTCATCCACGTGTGTATATTAAATTGGTTAGTGACTTTTAGATCTGTATTCTTAGCATGTATAATACTACGTAGGAAAAACATAAATACTATATGATATGCTTCTTGGTATGTTCTGCCTAAGTAATATAAGGGAACGAAATTTTCAAAATTTTGAATTGCTTCACTAAAATTTACTTCCGCCCATTATTTTGATAATTACTTCAGTATTAAACAGAAATGTTTGTTTGAGCTTTAGAAAGATTTCTTCGAAATTTTCAAGTCAAACTTTTAATAAAACTTAAGCAATACTTAATTTAAACATCAGGAATGTAATGAAGGAGTCATCTGCATAATCCTTAGTGAGAATGAAGTGATACAAACTGTTCGACTATTCGTTACATATACTTAATACAGTTAACAATGAATACTTTTATTTTGCTTCTAAAATATGTATTATATCTACATTCTGAGGAAGAAGCAAAAATCGAACTTATTTAAGTATAAAAAGCATATTAAAAAGTCTAGTCTGCTTGAATGAAATAGAAATAGTAAACTATGTTTCTCTAGGATAAACCTGGCAATCATGCATGTGGTTACTGTGGACAGCGTTTTGTCAATAATCATTTCACTCAAGGCAATGATCATAACATCAATCATTTGGTAACATAGACTATGATTTCTCAAATTTGCCTGTAAATCGCTTCTAGATCTGATTTATAATTTGACAGTTTTTTTCTATGAACTTGACATCTGCAAGAGGATGACGAAATCTTAATTTCTTATCTTGCTTTTTCTGTGATAAAATACATTCAATTCTTTATGTTGCTAGTGCGTCGAACCGATCGCCCTACTCTGCTATACTATTGTGATTTGGTTCTCTCTGTTTATGCGTGATACGGTCTTTGGATCTTTATGTTTCCGGAAGTATATATTTTTGTCTAAATGTCATTTCAGTAAAGGGAATGTGCTCTGAACAAGAAAATCTAGCTGTGAATGTTTGGTATTTAAGTTACAAAGATCCCTTCTTTATTATACAATTAAGGCAAACAATATAAAATCCATTTAACAGCTGCACAAAATACGAAACAATGGAAATTCCAAAAAGATATTTTTCTTTCCCAAGCACTGATATATAATAGTGTTTGGCAATTTCTTCTGCTTTACGTTGTGCATTTATTCAGGGAAATATTTCTGAGTAACAGTCTGCTGAAACGCCATTTTTAACCCTAAAATACCAAAAAATCTAAATGCTTCTTTCTCTTTTCCAGTTTGCTATATTTCAATCAGAGACAAGGAAATGACAGCCATGAACAAATTATTCAATATCATTGGTACAGACATGTAAAGTACAATTCATACAGTAAAATTTACTATTTAGTCATAATATTTTCGAACAAAACAATTGGATCAAATAAGTGCATGAAGTTTTGCCTCCAAGCGCATGTAAGACCTCGAGGAATGAACGTTTCCAATATGTATATAGGATGAGAAAAAATATAAAGAATTTGAATCCTTTTACCTATCATTTTATCATATGAAGTGATGAAAGAAAATGACGGAAATCTTAGGAAAGGTTCATAAAAATTCATATTTTCCAATTTTCAGCAGCAAAAGTTGTCTTGTAATGGTCATTTTATCCAAATAAGTACGTACTACGCTTAGAATGAGTTTTTCAAAGAAATCAATTCTATATGGAAAAGATGCTATTTTGTTAATACAAAGTAGTATGAAATATATTTGCTGGACAAATAAAGAAGTAGAGAAGTGGGAGTCTATTTGAATAAAATGTATAGTACTGTGTAATTTCTATTTATTTTTGTTACTGCACATACTCAATATTTTTGTCTTCGATTAGCAAATATATTTAGGAAAATAGGCAGTGACTATTCAACCAATACGATAAGCCTCGAAATGATACCCAAAACTTCACTCAATTATCTGAGGTATAAAATAAACTGAAACCAGCATTGACACATTTCATCACATTCTTTTTGTGCAACAAAATTAGGCCGTTTTTGAAATTCGAAATGTGTCCATGCAATCAACGAATCGAAAACTAAGCAAAAAAAGAAAAAAATAACCAGGAAAACGGCATTCTGGAATGACTGGTAAAAATAGACAAAGATGCTTTAGAATTAATCTCAGAACGTAATTACGCACTTGAAAAGTGTTGCATAAAGAATAAACTAAAATTCTGAAATCCCACAAATGATTCAATGTTCAAATTCATTTCTCTACAACAAATGGATGCTTAAGTGCTTCACCACATGTTATACGTTTCGAATTATCCAGTGTAACCATAGCATCCAGTAAAGAACGGAATTGTTCAAGCTTCCGCATGCCTTCCTGAAATAACGCTTTTTTAGCCATGTAAAACTTAGATATAACGATTGCAAAAACACCAAAAACTACATGTCGAACTAATTTACCTTATCCAGCTCCTGATCACCCAATAATTCGCTTTCTAAATTTCGAGTGATCTTAACAACAGACATCGTAGTTATCTGTAAATAAATAACTGCCAATTAACTGATTATCATATTGTCATCTAGGATGTTCATGACTAACACGTTCAAATAAATTCAAAAAAATTTTGAATTTCCAATTAAGACAAATTTAAGTAAACTGAAATAATTGGCTCACAAAATTTCAAAGAAAATGAATTAATTAATGCAGGCATATTGCAAAAAAAAAAAGGCTTTATGGAAAAAAAACGAACAGCTTTGGGACTTTATTTACTAATTGCCTCTAAAATCCGTGAAAATTAGTATTTATTGCAATTTCCTATAATTTAAAAATCAGTATTTATTGTAATTACTAAATTAAAGATATAGATTCAAATATCCAGGAGCTCAAATTCGATGAACAAAGACACTAAACCTTATCTCGTTGTGTCACTTTGTCGATTTCATGATACAAGAAATTACAATTTTGATCAAAATGTTGATCTTTGAATTGCGCCTTTCGCACTACTTTATTTGGAAATTTTCCTTTTAAATCCATCATGAATTTCAACATTTGATTATTTGATTTCCCTGCGAACATAATTTTCCCGGTATACACTTCATAAAGTGTGACGGCCACCGACCATAAATCGATGCCAAAATCGTATGGTAATCCAAGCACTGCAGAAAAACCTAGTATTGGTTACAAAAACCAAAGATCAGCCTGCACTACACTCATAAAATCAAATTCGAATAATACAGAAATAAATTTCGGAAAAAAAAAAACGGAAATAAATTTGAAACCAAATTATTACAAAACAAACTTATTTCTGGTGCACGATAAAAACGAGATACAAGATATGGTGCAACTTCAGCATCAGCAACGTGACAACCAGAACCAAAATCGCATAATTTTAGAGTCATTTTGGTGTCATTCACCTAAAAAACAATCTTTTTCACTTTAAAATGACACATTTTTTGATAATATGCATAAGCATTTGCAAAATGCAAAAAGACTATAAAAATAAATCCTACAAAAATCTATTAATGCATTATTAAGATCTAACACAAACAGAAACATTAGAATTATAAAAAATATCAACAAACTATGAAGTAGTTGAACATAAATTAGATAAAAAACAGCGCCTTAGACAAAATTAATGATACGATCTGCGACAAGGTTTTATCTTAATCTTGCGAAAAAACATATATATATATATATATATATATATATATATAAACATATATATATATATATATATTAAAATCAACTTCGATGCAGTGTTTGAATGTAACATATGACTATTTCATCCTTTTACTTACAAGAATGTTATCCGGCTTGATATCTGCGTGAAGAATGTTGCATTTTTTCAGTAACCTAAGAGCCATCAAAAGTTGCTGTGTATAACTGCGTACTGCTTTCATATGTAAACCAACACTGTTCCCATACTTCTTCAATAGTTCGCGAAGATTCATACTGAAAAAATTTTCTTAATATTTCTATGAGCGAATTTTCAATGAAGAGAAAAAAAAAAGACAGAAAATTAGATTGGCTGATAATATGAAAGTTGTAAACGATTCTTTACCTGAGGGATTCGAAAACTAAACAAAGATGCTGATGATGATAGAAATGCCGATAAAGCTGAAGGCAATGATAGCGATCATCTCGATCTGCTTCATTTAATTTCTTTAAAATATCCAATTCCTTCATACCCGTTCTTCGCCTGAATATCATTTTTTAATTCTAGACATTTTTTAAACCTCACCATGTTTACTGATGATCCATTTCAAAGGCTACCGGTTACCGCGCTTGAAGAAAAATGAAGAAAAAAGAATAGTCCTAAGACGGCGAAGTAAGTAAAGTTCTGGCATTATATGACAAAGAGAAAGGGGAAAACCAGATAATTTCAAGTTTACACCCATTAATCAATTCAATTCACCTATGAGCTTATTAGTCTCGCTGATGTGAATAACGGAATCTATCAAACAAATTGGCTAATGGCTATTTGAGATGAATGTACCAAATGAGAGGATTCATTGCTATGTATGAATGTAGTGATTGTGGTGGTGGTAATGGTAGTGGCAGTGATGGGTAATGGCGGCCGGAGGAAACACATCACTGCAGCATCACAGCTTGGCTGTAAAAACCCAGCACATCGATTCTACAATTAACTAAATAAATTAAAATTTTGTACTCAAAATAAGAAAAATCGTTACAGTAGAAAATTAAAAATAGAAATATATTTCGGGACGCTCCGCAAAGCATTTTTTCTGACCAAATCCTAAGGTTTGAAAATTCCCATCTGCAGAATCAATCTCTCTATAGTGCTATATCTAATTAGTAAAATTGAAAAAACATCATCAATTGAAAATTCCTTTCGAAAACTGAAAGTTTGAATCAAACTATCATTTTAAAAAATAATGTGGAAAATAAACAGGAGACAAATGAAAAGAACTTTTCGCCATGCGGATCGTCCCTAATATATATAAAACTTACATCACTTCGTTATTCCGAATAATTTTCACCGCCACATGTGTATTACTTCGTGCTGCATCTGTAGCGCGCACAACATTACCAAACACTCCTGCGCCAGTATAGCCATAAACACGGTAGCGACTATCAAGCATCTCTCCAATACGAATTCCTGTAGAAAGTGAGGATTATTCAAACTATTCGTAATTTGAGGCAGACATTTGCAAAGCATTTGATATATAACAATGACTTATGAAGAGATGGAACTAATCCATCATTTCGGAGATATATTTATAGATATAGTCAAACGGATACTTGAGTCGGACACTCCTACATTGTCCATCGAATACTACATATCAAATTGCTATGTATCAAACACTATATATCAATACTATAATATATCAAATTGTAATTACAATACTATATATCAAATTACAGTACTATACGTCAAATTGCTCTGCTTAATTAACACAACAACTAAACTATCAGTAATCTTGCTATCAAAAAAACTGCAGATAAAATGAATTCAAAAGTTTAAAAACTGACTATAATAACCATCGGTATCATCCCAGTTATCTTTCAACGAAGCATTGGCTGGTTCTTGTCCAGAAACTATTATTGCAGCTTTGTTCAATACCTAGAATATAAATGAAAATCAATATTTTGGAAATATCATCATATTTAAAACTTCTATTAAATCTTTTACTCACGGCATCCATAGCAGAAAAAATGAGAAAAAAGAAAGAACCTCAGGAGGAAGTTCAGCATCTGTTGCAAACATATCAAAAGTAGTAGAAGTAGTGCAATCTTCGACTGTTTTATTTTCTACTTCCTGTTTGGTGTCTTCTCCGCGCTGTCTTCGAAGTTCTTCCGCTTCTTCCTCCACAGCTTTTCTCAATGCACGATCAACAGCAGATTCTTCTTGGCCCTAAGTGATAAAAAATAATTCAAATACGAAAAATAGAATTCTAATTATGGAAAAAAAAAATTTTGAAACAAAAGCTGAAAACAAACCTTGATATGAACCATCTTCTCTTTCAAATCACCATAGAAATCTGCAGGTGTATCATCACCGGTTGGTGAAATCGGGCTACTGGAGCAAGATACATCACTATCATGTTTCTTCTGGAGTTCCTCCTGAGCTTCTCGAAGTAGTTGCTCATCAGCCGATAGGCTCGATGTCTCTTCATCACCAGATTTCTCAAAAACCCTTTTCTCTTTAATACTGCTTGCTTTAAAATCCATTTTTTCGCGATTATCTTCATCCATTGTCATCTCATCGAAATCAGTTTTTGCTCTAAACAAATCATATCTTCAACAATCATAAACTTCTTTTAATGGACAATGATTGCAATTTCTTATCTTTTGTACCAAAATGAAAATAACAGTAAAATTTCACCCTGGTCGTTCTTTCTCATCATTTTGTTTTTGGATATCTTTTATGATCTGCTGACGACGTTTTCGAAGTTCCTGAATTTTCTTTTCTTCTTTTTCGTCGGGATCTTCCCATTCGATCGAGCTAACACTATCGTCCCGACGATGGTGGTCTCTTTTCTGATCTCTGAACGTAGTCAATTATAGCTAGTATCTTTTGAGACTTGTGAAGAAATTCATTTGTAAAGTTTGCATTTTCTAAGCTATAAAATGGTATTTTTTTGAATATTGATGAAGCTAGTTCAATAATATCATAAAATTATTATGGACTTCCTTATGAACTCACCTCTGAACTTTGGTATCCGATTTTGAAGCATCATCGCGTCGATTCTGACCTTTCCCGCCAGAATCTCGTCGAGATTCACTTCTTACTTTGTCATCATTTCGATCTCTCGATCTAGCCCTTTCATATCTTTCTCGCTCTCGAGATGATTCTCTACGACGTTTCAACTCAAGGCGAGAACGATCCCGAGACCTGCTTCGACGAGAATGATCTCTAGATCTGCTTCGACGAAAATGGTCGCGTGATCTGCTTCTTTCACGTCCAGCTCGATCCCTAGATCTCGAACCGTTCCTTCGCAATCGTTCCTTAGATCTAAAACAGCAAAAGTACTAGTGATTCTGAAAAAATTTGATAAAATTTGCAATAAGCTATTTTAATGTTGCCAAAGAACTATTTAAAAGTGTTGCAGGAAATTCTTTGTGAATATCGATACTGAAAAATATAAAAAAGACTCATCTAGATCTGGAACGCTGAATACGTCGTCCTATTGAACGCGATCGTCTGTCAGAACGTCTTTCACGATTACGATCTCGGTCACGTCCTACGCGACCTGATCTCGACCTACTTCTGCGTCTATCATCTTTGGATCTCGAAATACTACGACGAGCTCTGCGATCTCGTGATTCCGATCGTCGTTCTTCTGTTTTTTCATTGTACCCACGCCGTTTAACATCGATAGATCGATCCGCGTCAGTTCGTTTCTTCGAACTTAATTCGCCTTCTTTTCGCTTCTCGCGATCATTTTTACGTTCAGACAACAAATGCTGTTCTTCAATGATATCAATTTTTTTGGTATTTTCCACAGGTTTCCTTTTTGTTCCATCCAGCTCTCTCTTCTTGTCATCCTTCTTGATTTCTTGTATACCTCTTTTCTCGTTCTTCGAATTCATCTCTTCTTCTAATATTCTTGTTTCTTCCTTATTTTGTTCATCATTTTTTAGGAAATCTTCAATTTCTCTTCTTCTTCTTTTTGCCAGTTCATACTGCTCAGAATGTTTCAAATGTTCTCGTGAACGTGTACGCTTTCGTTCTCCTTCCGGTGATGGACTTATCTTTTTCACCAACTTTTCACTTACTACGGTTTTATCATCCATTTTCTCCGCTCCATTTTTGCTGGAAATTTTCTTTATTAACTTCTCACTTGTTGCAACATCGCCATCTGCCTTTTCGTCTCCATTTCTAGTAGACGATATTTCATTTTTTAAAAAGATTTCTTTTTCATTTTCAAGCTTATTTTCTTTTCTGTTGAAAGAAGATGAATTATCGCTGTCAAGTTCTGATATTTTATCAGTTTGTTCATCTGAATCATCTGAAACATCGACATGCACTGAATAAAAAGATTAAAAATGCAAAATTTCACCGGTCCAATTATTATTCCCTTTGAAGAGATATGAATTTATGCATGAATGTAAGCCAAATTAACGATCACAGTAAAACCACCGAACCATCACTCTTTTAAAAATTAAATTTAGGATTTCTCTGATGTTTTATAGTGGGTTGGGATCAGTAGTAGTAATCGACTGCTATATAGGAGTTCTTTTCAAAAAATGCAAGTCAAGGCCATGCTGTGAGTAATGCCAGGGAAATTCAATAGCCTATACCTTTTCCTTTTTTTTCGTCTTCTTTCTGCAGCTTCTTTTCCAATACTTCCTTCTTCTTTTCCAATTCATCAAGTTCAACATCACTAACTTCCTTATCGCCACCTGTTTTCTTCTTTTTCTTATTTTTCTTATGTTTCCTTATCTGCAAAAATTCAATTCAACAAATTATCCAAACTGCAAAACTTTCAAGTCATTAGAAAAAATTACAGATTTTCCATCCAAAAGATAACATTTTCGAAAAAATGATTCGTAAATATTAGGTTGAAATGCTAGCTTAAAGAAGCTACTTCAATCTGTTTAATTTGAATCCTTAAAAGAATTCATTTTTTAATTAGAAGTCCAAAAAATTTGAGCTATTGAAATTCATTTCAAAACTCGAAGAAAATAAACCTTTTTATCTTTCTTTTTCTTGTGATGATGCTTTTTGTATTCTTCATCATAACTAGAATCGTTATGCTTATGTTTATGTTTATGTTTCTTCTTGGCTTTGCGTTTTTCATTACTGCCGTCAATTTCGCATACAATTTTTGTCACATCATTCATGTCACCAGAAGTATCCAACTCCATTCCTACGATTGCATTTTCTATATCCGTGACTACAGCCATCTGGTAAAAAAATTTAGTTACTGAGGATAAATAAATGATATGAACCATACGAAATGAGAGAAGCAATTCACAACGCCAGTATGAAACAAATGAAATGAACCGAACGGTCAAATCGGACCGATTGCATTCGCTGATCAGATTGAATTAATCGAATCAAATCTATCTGCTAAACAAAATGCCTAACACAAATCCTAATTTTTTGTTTTTGCTTTCCGGCAATTTTTGCAAGAATAATTCCAGCAAATCTATTACAGCTCCTCGTGATTTTTAATTCCTAAAACTTAGCGATTTCTTGTATAACAAAATTCAAAACCTGCCCAAAGTAAAATGGAAATTTAGAGCTTGCAAAAACATAAAAGCAAATATAAACAACGTGACCAGTAAGCAAAACTTTTTTCAGTAAAAAAGTGCAACAGAAAACTCCGCTGGAACATATACCACTATTACTAATCAAGTTAAGCGATAAAAGAAAAATAAATAATCGACAAAATTCATTTCAAATTTCCAATGTTCCAATCTAATTAGATGCTCCACCAATTATCATATTTCCTGATTTTCTGGTCGTTCTATGCATCATGTGTGTCAAAACTTGACAGCAATATGGTCACGCGGGAGACGCCATAACTAATATCTTTCTTTCTTTCCACATAATTCTTATTGCCTATTGGGTTAAGGTTCAATAAAAAAAAAAAAAAAAAAAAAGATGAAAAAGAATTATACATTAATACCTACAGCATATGACCAAAATGCTGTCGTGATGAGAACAAAAAATAAAGGAAAAAGGGAAGAAAACGCTTTCATACATACACCTTATGTGCTGCATTTCCCTTAGTTTCCACCTCGAATTATGATACCAACAAACATGGCCGGCCGTCAATTTAGAACGCGTCCTTTTGCTTCTGAAAGCTCTTTTTGTTTATTTTCTTCGTTTACCCATGCATGAATGGTTGATTTTTACGTAAGTGAAATAGAAATATTTTCATGTATGTATACAATTTCATCGTTTCTTTTTGAAAGAAATATCCTGACAAATGACAGGTAAAAACAAAGAGTAAGAAAAAAATATACAAGTTTTTGTTTCCTTTTTAAAAAGTATTTTTCAGATAAAATGCTGAAATTTTTTTCTGATTGTAAAGATCCAGATTAAAAAGTTCTTTCTTCTATTACAAAAATTTAATGAAACCTAAAAATTAAAGGAAATTGAGAAGGCGGCTGTAATAATGTCCGCTTGATAAAATCAATAATGACAACAACAATTATTACAATAAGAACAACAACAGTTCGACACATGCTTACGGTAGTGACCGCGTAGTCATATGATAACATCATGTGATTCATCTGAAAATTTGATAATTAAAAAACACTGCCATATCAAGGATTAACTTACGTACGTTACTTAAACAATCAATAGATTGGCAATAGCGATAACTGTCATGATGTTTTCGTTCATTGTCACTCGTCATAATCTTTGTAAAAACTTCTCCCGAATAATAACGGGAATATCCGACAAAAATAATTATCAAAATATTTTTCCAAACCGCGTGTAACAAAGTGAATTGAGATATACTCAGTTAATATGAAATTCTCCACAAAAAAAGAAACCATATATTTCCTTGACACTATGTAGCTAAAAGTTTCATGCTGAAACAAGTGTCGAAAAATGAATTCTTTCGTATTTTCCGTTCGAATTGATAACAAAAATAGATTAATTAATGGCAACTTTCTCAATTTTTCTATCTTCTGAAAAAATAGCACAATCATAGTTTATCGTAATTTGAATTTGGTATCATAACAGAAGTACAATCACCATACAATTAGCATAGTGAGAAAGCATTTTTTCGTCTCATTATGGAAATGAATGGTGAAAAGTTTAACAAATCGAATTTTTCCATTAAAAGATTGAGTTGCAAAACACAAGCAAGGATTTTATAAAACTGTGCAGTGTGAGGATTACTAAATAAATAAATTTTGTGGCTTTCTAAACTTATCTAAAGACACTTAGCTATCACTTCTGCAATCTCTGCATGGCATTTGCTATCTGGAATGTTTAGCTGCACTTTTCACTCTATTCTTCCAAATCGTTCTGTTAATTCGTAGTAGTATATCTTCGTCTATTTTCTGTATTTTCCCAAATTTTCTTTTTCTTTTTTTCTTTTTTTTTTTTTGGAGTTAAACGAATGCAGCAGATAATCCTACTCACAGCCAACGAATTCCGTTCGAATTTAGAAACCGTTACCACATAATATATACTTTTTAGCGAGAATAAAAAATAAGCATAAAAAATCTCTAGGCTAAACTATTTGAACAGAACATCAAATGTAGAAAGATGAAAAAAGTCTAACTATCAAACAAAAAATTATTCGATACGAAGAACAGCTGCAAGTTATTGGAGCATTCATTTCGTCAAAGTTTCTTCTGCTGTGAGTTTAATAATTTGAATAATGACGCCATGCTTATTCAAAGACTTCTTCCTGTCAAAGGATTGAATAGAAACGAATTTAAAATTTTTCGATAATAAATTGGAGAATAAAAGAAAGGATAGGTATTCCTAACAATAAACAGCATATACAAAGCATGAAGTTTTGATAAGTTTCCAGTTTTGATAAAAAAATTAACTCTCGGAAAAATTAGTCACCAAATTTAAATCAAGCAGATAATCCACGGCAATATGCAAAACTAGTAGAATTAAAACTGACAATTTTTCAGAAATGTCCAATACTAAGCTTTTAAGGCTTTAATAAACAAATAATCTAATCCAGATATTTATTTGCTTGGAAAGTAAGCTGTTTATTATCCTGAAAAAAAGTAGAGCTACGATAGCTATATGAAAATATTTACTAAATTCCAAAAAGTATCAAGCAGTTTTGATTGTATAAAACAAACGACTCGATAATGAAAAACCTCTCAAACGATAATTCGACAAAGTTTCGAAAAAATTTCCCACTGATTCATTACTATTCAATAAACTTTCGATGCGCTTCTGAAAACATGACAAGAAAAAAAGTTTTCTACAACAACCGAAATGCAAATAGATTTTGTCAAACAATCATTCGATAGAAAATCAACGAGGAAAGTTGAAAGATAGGGAAATTTTGCAACATTATAAACAAATAATTCAAAAGATAGAGAGGGAGCAAGAAAGAACACAATATTTGTTTCTGGAAGGAAAAAACACAAATTATGATCCAGTTATAATCAAAATCAAAAAATACTTTGAATCCTATAGGATAGAACGATGAAATCAAAAGAGGCGCAAAAAACATTTAAAAACCATCTGAATAAAAGGGAAATCATACTAATACCATTCAGTAAAGAGAATGACGCTGAAGTTCGAGGTAACAAATGGGAATGAATTTCCTAAACCACCAGTGTAACAGTAGCATCTAATCATACCGCGATAGATATTTTGAAGGAGACCTAATATCACACTTCCCACTCCTCAATCAATATCCGTAAACAAATCCAAAATGAAGACCTAGCGATCACCAACAAATACAAAACGCAGCCGTCGAATGAATTTTGTTGGGCTGAATGCAAAACAAGCAATCCTATCATTTGGAAAATTTCAATTGAATTAATAAGAGATTTGTATACAAAATTAATGAATTTTGGTAGTTACCAAGTTATTTCCTTTATTACTGAATTCTCAGATTTGAAGAAAGTAGAGAAAATATTATGCCTACATTATTAAGTATGCTGAAATTTATTTCCCAGATTACAAAAATTTTGAGTAACAAAACCTGGAAGGATTAGATGTTTGACATAAAATATGCCAATTTACAATTGGAATAACAGAACTAGGACGGATTCGATCATGATAGTAACTATAACAAAACAAATGTCATGCTAATGTGAAGATGATAAAGGACCATTTAGTCGTAAATTTCATTACCAGTACTAAAAAAGTTGATGAAAGTTAATGAGTAAATGTCAGATAATATATCAAGAAGAAGATTTCAAAGGAAAGTTCGACCATTAACATCGCTGACATTTCTCAAGAAGTTAAAGCAAGATCATACCCGGTATTTGTAATATTCCAGAAACTAAATGAATAGATGAATTTGGGCAGTCTGTCAATTAGTTTTTTTAAACACAGCATAGGATCGTCCCAATATCCAACGAATTTCATCAAAGACTAAAAATGCAGGAAACATTTAGGAAAATCCAGTCCAAATTAAAAAAAAATGTCCCAGCTTCACAGAAAGTCGCTGTCACGCTCTGACCGTAATTGAAAGGCCTGCAACAAATGCAGGCCGCATTAAATTGCGTGATCGATTGGATTAGCGATGGACGGAAGAATAGGTGTTAGTTGTGATGGTTGGTGCGCATCGTGCGATATCGTTGTGATAGCGACTTGTTGATAGCATTATGATTGTAGTGGTGTGGTAATGTCGTTAAAGTCACTATGATAGCGACAGTGGCGGAATCTCTCTTTATAGATTATAGTGATAGGGAGTGAATGGTGTAGTTATAGTTGTGGGAATTATGATAAGGAATGATGGCACGGCACTGCAGTGAAATTGGATTTAATGAATTATATATGTATGTTAGTGTTTTAGTGGTGAGGTATTGCAAATAATAAGAAATAAATAATGGCCGAAATTGCGAAGGAACTGCTTAAATGTTAATGATTAAGAAAGATGGAAAATAGCCTAACAGCACTTTGTAAAATAGATTGTTCTGTGCATTGTTATCTTTTGCTATTATGTGATAAAAAATGAGCGTTAATTTATAGAATTCACAAGAAAAAAAAGCATAAAAAAGTATGCTACCATTCGTCTATAGTGGTGATGGCGGTCGTTGTGGTAGTTATGATAATGAAAGGTACGTCGTACGTGGTTATTATTAATTACGTCTCGTATGAAGTTAAATTTGCTGTATTTGGAAATTGGAAAGAAAAGAGAAGGGGCTTTGAATTTGATTTAACACTTAGGAAATGGAATGAGTATTAATTCTGGATGAAAAGTTAGATGATCTTAGGAAATATACAAAACAGCATATTTATTAGCATCGAATTTAAATGACTTTGGCTTTATTATCTATCGTTAGTGTTCATCAGATAGCAAAATATTTTCTTCTTAGCTTCTTTTTATAATTGTTACAGTTGTTTCTTTAAAAATAGAATTCAAAATTTTACCATCAAATTATTGTAGACGCAGTGATAGATATCGACGAAGTAATTCAAGAACCCGTTCTAGATCCCGATCACGGTCCAGGGATCGCCGGCGTGAGTAATAATATATAGTGTTTGATTTTTATTGTCTCAGTTTTTTGCATTTTTCATGAAATGTAAATTTAATTCTTCTGCCATAAGTAAATTATACAAGTTTAAAGTTGAAATTTCTGCAGGTCGAAGTCGTTATTCGAGATCGCGATCTTCGGGTAGAAGTCATAGTAGAAGTCGTAGTCGTAGTCGCAGTTGTAGCCGTAATAGCCATGATCGTTCGCCGCGTCAGGATCTCGATCGAAGACGTCGTTCAATCGATAGGGACAGAGAGGTCTTTCAACCATCCAAGAACTTTTAGTATATGCTTCACGTGATACTTAAATTACGCTTCATTTGCGTGAATTGTATTCGAAAAAAGTGGTATTGCCATTTGGACACGCGAAATTGTAGCCGTTTAGGAACCAAGAGAATTTTCAAGTGCATTGCCCTATTTATCATCCATGCAAGCCCAATCACAAACTAATAAATATGCATCGCATACGGCGCTTTATGGACAACCACATTACAAAATCGTTATGAAAATGTTACCGACCGATTCACAACGAGATGCGGTAAAATTTCTTATCAGCTTTTATCATGTTATCATTCGAGTAGCATTGATGTTTTCACTACTGATCTGGATTTGACCAGATGTTGTTCTGTAGAGCAATTTTTTTGAATCAAGTAATAAATAAATATGAGAATTAATTAGTTACACAATAATATAACAGTTAATTACATTATTTTTTTTTTTTTTTGTTAGTTATTTTTTTCAACTATCGCTAGACAGTGTCACTTTTTACTGCGAAATTATGATATTAAGAACATTTTTTGCAAATACTTCAATTTTTATATTAAATTTGATTCATTTCGTTTGGAATAAATGAATTTTCCCAATTTTTAGCTAATGGCACTCACAGCGCGTCAAGGCTTTCGGGTCAAGGATATTCGTATAATTCATAAAGGTAAATGTTGTCTTTTTCTTTTTTATTGTCAACATTTTCAAATTTTGATACATTGCTTTACATATCATATTTTCTTAAGATTATTTTGTTTATATCATTTAGTTATTCGTAGCAGTCTTTTTTGTTGTGTCAAAAGCTTTTTTTCTTTTTTCTTTGTAACTTCTACCAAATATCAGCAGGTACCTATTTCGTAAATAGATAGAGTAATTACATAGAAATTTGTGGTAAAAATTGATACTTGATACTAAAGAGGCTTCAATTTATTTAAAAATGCTGTCGAATTTATAAATTGATCTTTTTAACACTTCGTGATGATAATATCGTCGATCTTGAATCCTACAAAATATGCAGAAATTTGCTACATGCAGAGGAAAATTGATTAATACGAGTGAATAGTGAGTAGCTGAACTGGAGATTTCCGGTAAATTATCGGCGTAATGACATATATGTCGTTACTTGGAACAACGGAGATTGGTTAGGATAAACGTGTAAATGTATCCCGTATCTGATGTATATGTCGTTTATCTAGTAACAGATAGCTGAGATATAGGTAGCGTGCACTGTCGTGAATATTGCATCCAGACGAAGGAAAGTGTCGTGGATTCTAAATCCAGAATCTTTCATTCTCATTAACTTGTTGCAATAACTACAGGTCCAGACCGTTGTTTCGGATTCGTGGAATTCGGAGATGTGAATAGCGCACAAGCTTGGATGGAATACAACAAGGTCGAACACTGTATATATAATTTTTATCCGTAGGGAAACTACAGTTTTTATCTCCTTTAGTGAGTAATCAAGGCCTTGTTTTGTAGCTTATAAGGTACAGGGGTGGTAGTTCCATTATGATCAGGATTTATTCCGGAAAAAAATCCTGAAAACACATGCGAAATATTTGTATGCCTAATGCAGAATTCCAAATTGGTTAACGTTTTCAAACGTTGAACGACTATTTTCAGCATTTTTTTCCCGTGAGATCGTTGTGCCCATCATTTTAATTTCTTGTTTCTGTAAATTTCTGAACGGCGACTAATTATAAATTTTTTGACGAGCGTGTCAAATGGTGGAAGTAGAAACCGCGTAAATCGTGTTTCAGGTCATACGATTGTATTCATGTCCATTTTTAAGTGGTTTTATTTTTTCAGGGAACTTTATTATTGGATGATGGACGACCAGTTAAATTAGAGTATTCACGTTATGATAGTTTGGATGGGCGATCATCCGGTCTGTCTGGTTCAGGCGATTGGATGTGTGCAAAGGTATATTTTTATGTGATTTGTAGCATACATTTTTTTCTCAGAAATTCGAAATTTTTGGATTACATATATCGAGAACATTACATTTTGCAGTGTACCATAAAAAATTTTAAAAACCGTGGGGCATGTTTCAAATGCAATTTAACGCGAATGGAATCGGATGGTTTGACTAGAAAAGGTTATGCAGCTATTGGTGTCGCGAAGTGTGATAGTAAGTGATATCTCTTTCTTTTCAGTAGTTGTATGGAAATACGTTTTTGTTGTTTAATAAGAAAAGCTTAATTTTAGAGTCAGAGTTTAAATAAATACCAAGTTTTGATTCTAATTTTGAAAGATAATGTGAATTGTGAAATTAAGTCATAAATCTGGAGCGGGAAGAAAAAGTCATAGAACTATTTTTAGTTGTCGGAAATAAATTATTTTTAGCTCTTCTGCTGCGTGAAATACCATTAAATTGTACGGAAGCGAAAATTCAATCAGAAATGAATCGAATATCCTCACTGGACGTTTTACGTGTTCACATTGCTGAATCAGGCCTTTATGCATATGTCCAAATGCGTAGTGCTGATGATGCAGAAAGAATTATGCTAACATTGAACAAGATACCTTTACTTATCGATGGTTGTGCAGGTAATCTTTTCAAATGTTTTTTTTTTTTTCGTCTAATAAAAAGCAGTAATGATTTTTTCATCCTAACTGATTATTTCAAATTTTTTCACGAAAATGCATGCTATCAAACATTAATAGTAGTGGTATTTTTATCGCTCTTTTTCATTTTCTAATGCTATATTTATTTGTTCGAAATACGAAATGAGAACTATGTAAATTTCAGTAATGGTTACTTATTCGAGATTACCATTGAATACAGTTTTGTCAACAACAGCAGCAACAGAATCAATGCAGAAAACGGCCGAACGCATTAATCAGATGCCTGCCTTTAGGCCAACGGCGGGACCAAGTAATATTTCAGTAGCTGATGTTTCGAGTTTTAAAATTTCGACATTTGAAATGTTCCTCAGCTTACAAGTTTGTTTGTCTGATTTGCAATATTTACAATTTTGGGTTCAAGTTGTTATGATTTTATTTATTGTGAAAATTATTCAGCTGAGTTCAAGTTTATTTTTTTCAGGTGGTAATGCTGGCGTAGAAGCAGCGCAGTTGGCAATCGCAAAGGCACAATTGATTCGACAAATGACGAATTCAATGATGACTACCGGTGACACGGTTTGTAAACATTTTTTCTTTCTATCTATTGGCTTTTTTCTAATTATATTTTAGATTTCGAATCATGTTTAGAAATCCAGCTTTGAATATGACTCTCGGGAAGTAATTCTTTTTTGAGCACACTTCCCAAAAATTTTGATCTTTCGGCTCCATCGACAAGCACATGAAGCTATTTTTACCGTTTTATTCGATTTTCGATACTTTTCCCTTGCTGCCTTTGCTCAGATACTCTCTAACCGTAGTTCTATACGATAGAGGATTAAGGCAGATTTTGTGAACTTCGCCGAGAGTAGATTTCTTTTTTTCAAATCTGAAGGAAACTTTATTATTAAAATAACTCCATTTCCTGCACAATATGAATTTATTAGGTATCACCGATATATTCTGCGGCAGTAACTGCAATTCCGCCACTTCTTAATCGACCTCCACCACCATTACCGCACGAGACAAATTTTGTTGTTACCGATTATTTCAAAGATGAAGCTTCAACTGACAGAAATTTTGTTTGTGTTGATGATATAACCAATCAGGTATAATTAGCATTAAATATGAGTTTTTAGTTTTTACTTATTTTTCGTTCAGTGTGTATTAATATCTGAGATTATCATGCTTTAAAATGTTAGCATTTGTTGCAAATCTTTTGCAAATATTTTTTCCTAATTTTATCTATATTTACAGGATTCACAAGATATTCCATCTGGAGGTAGTGTGCAAGGACCGCCAGCATCGTACACTGGACCACATATTAAAGGAGCCGCCGATTTAGGTTTTGTGGAAACTCTCTGGGGGCGTTATAAAAGATATCGTATGCATTTATTTTAATCTTTAATTTTAAGAATTTTAAAAGTGTTTGATTTTCAATTTGGAATTATCCTCACTCATTCGAGGTCATTAAAAATTAATTATATTTCGCTTTTGCAGGTGCGCCGAATCCGACTGTGTATCAGTTTGAACCATCATCTGGATTATATTATGATCCAAGCACTGGTCTTTACTATGATAGCAATTCTCAATATTACTGGGATGCTAATGCACAGAAATGGAATTGCTGGAATGCAGTATATCAGACATATATACCTTGTGATTTGATGTCTCGACAAACTGGAGCAGATCAAGGTAGGTTAAAGATCTTATAAGTGTGTTTTGGTGTCCGACGAGTTTATGTATCATAAAAGATTGGACCAAAATTTTTTTAAAATCTTACATCATTTAAAGTCATCCATTTTCAGAAGTTGCAACAATTAATGAAGGTCAAAACGAAGCTGTTGAGAATAATACTGAAACTGTAAAGGAAGAGCCGAAAAAAGAGGCAATTTTACTTTATTTCAATTTATAACTAAGATTTATCATTGAAATCTCAGAATTTAAATCGATTAATTCTGAATCTTTTTTTTTGGAATTCATTCTTTCGAAATATTTTCATTTTTTTAAAAAAATTTCCGAATTTCTTCTTGCTTATTTTTAGCCTCAAAAAACTGCGAAGGATATCGCGCGAGAAATGGCACGCTGGGCAAAGAAACAAAGTAAAGTGTTGTTAGCCGTTAAAGCACCTCCAAAATTGGAAACTACATCACCTCTAGTAACTGCCGCCAAACCGAAAACAACTACCATCGAACCAACTGCTGATCTTACATATAAAATGCTTGAGAAAACAAGTGTTAGTTTTATTTTCATCGAATATTTCAGAAAAATATACATAGAATTATTAATAAACTTGGAATAGAAACCAAAACTGATTCTTATGTGATAGGTTGAAATTCCATCATTTACAGAATCCATTTGGCTCATTCAGTGATGATGATGAAGAGGAAGAGATACCACCAGCAGCAAAGATTGCAGCAGTTGGCGTGGGTCGTGTAGCATTGAATAATAAAGGTGGAAATCGTTTAATACAGCATGTGGATGATTTACCACCGCCTTCGGTTGTTGATCCAGTTGTCATTCCACCTGTTAAGACGTATGTTTCCCTATATTCGGCAATTTTTTGTTATACTTCAATTTGTCCTGGATGCTACTCCGTCGTTTAAGATGATAGGAACTAATTAGTTGCAAAATATGTTTCAGAATTATTATTTATGAATAGAAATCAGATGCTGATTGAATACTGCTGCCGTCTTACTAATCACTGTTAATCCTAAACCGTCGAAAAAATTGAAATAATTACGTGATTACATTTTAGTTCGATTTACGTTGTTCCAACAATGCTCTTACAGTGAAAGCATCCTAATTACTGCTTTCAAATTATGCTTGTACTGTAAGAAGAGATCAATCAAGAAGTGAAAAAATATTTTACCTTATTTTTTCAGGATGCAGTCTGATGAAAATTTCGTTGATATTGAAAAAAAATATTGCATTTTGTGCAGACGGAAATTTGCAAGTTTGGAAATTTTGATAAAACATGTTCGAATGTCAGATCTTCATAAGGTACCAATAAATTCAAATTACACAGATCTGATATGTGAACGGATTCGTATGATATGTTTTGCATAATAATACTTCAGAAATTTGCGTTTGCGTACTTATATTAATTATAGTTTTTCTCGCCATCTTTCATAAGAAGAATCGTTTTGATTCTCGCTATTTTAGTTTTTGACAGGCCTTATTGATGTTTGACATACATATGCTTGTATAATTTTTTCCCTTATAATAATAGTAAATGATATGTAAATTATTTGAAATTACAGTTTAGATAGAAATTATAGAGAGTTCTGCTTGCGCATAAATAAAAATGTCTTGTGCGTGTTATATGACCGCCTTGAATGATAATTCAGATGGAAAATTGAATGTTTATAAGTTGATGTCATACCTTCACTCATAATTATCTTGAATTCTCGCTTGGCCTTACTGGGAACCAAATGTGACCACTTTGCTAATTTTCAGCAGTACATTCAATTTTTTAGAAAAATCTGGAAGCACATTTATTACAAGCATCTCTCGATGAAAGTGCATCATTGTCAATGCCATCTGTTTCTAATTTGCAAGGTGCCTCTTCGTGTTCACTCGTTCCACAACAATATCGAGATCGCGCAAAGGAACGTCGCAACTTGTTCGGATTAGATCCAAGTGGTCAGTGCCTTTTTTTTCTTTTTTTTTATCTTTCATTCAAGGTATGAGATTTTGTTTAAGGAATTATTTGATGTTTTACGAGTTATATGTTGACATTAAAGTAGATTTAATTTTAATAATAGTTCGGTAGGGTTTACTAATTGGTTTTTTGACTCTTTTTCTTCTCGTATTCTGATGAAAGTTGGGTAATTTCCATTTTTCATCTTTTATTCCAGGATTTACAAGTGACAGTGTTGAAGTTGGGGCGGATTATGCGGTGCGATCATCAGATATTCCAATTGATGACACAAATATAGGAAATAAGTTACTGAAATCAATGGGCTGGCAAGAAGGAACTGGAATTGGAAAGAATAACCAAGGTATAAACTTTTTTGCTGGTAGAAAACCAGGTAATGTTTGGTCAAGTGAGAAGGAATTTAAAAATTACAAACATTCGGTTAGAATTGTGAAATTTATCATTTCTTTATTAATATGTGTCACTATGTAACAATTTACAATTAATTTATAATCTGTGCAATTAAATGTTTGTTGTAAAGTTTCCGACGATCAGTTATTTTTCAAGTAATTTAATTGTTCGAATTCGATACGTAAGTTTTGTCATTTGGATATTACTTAGTTGCATTATGATACATATTAATAAAGAACCATAAGTTTGAAAGTAAAATCGCTTGTAAACTTGCTATTCTTTATTGGTTTTTTTTTTTGTTTGTTTAATTATTTATTAGTATTACACATTGTTTTCAGCACTGTTCATAAAGCATTTTTTTCTTTTTTTTTTTTGCAGGCATCGTAGCACCAATAGCAACAGAGATGCGAGTAGAAGGAGCAGGATTAGGTGCAGCTGGTTCGAGAGTATTACATGGTGCAAATGCATCTAGACGAGAACGAGCACGTACTTCGATGATGAGTCGTTTTCAGGACTTGCAGTAATCAGAAAGAAATGGAAGAATAGGGAAATAAAAAAAAAAAAAAAAAAAAAAAAAAGCGTTGGTAATTGTTTCAAAATTCCATTGAATTTGTTTTAAACTTTTTATGTCATTTTCAAATTTTCTTTTCTTTGATATTTTTGGGTTACATTTTTTTTCTTTGCTTCTTGTAATTTGATTTGCTTGCAAATAGATTAAATGTTTTCTTAAATTATTCAGATACTGAATTGCTCACTGTTTGCGAGCTATGTTCCATAACCTAAGCTGTTCATCTAGAAATGCAACTCATACTTTTCTTTTCCGAGGATATTTTGATCCTTATTGCATTTGAAATTACGCTCGTCGTTTTAAGTGTAGAATCGATAATCATAATCAATGATGGATAAATTGTGCTTATATATGTTTGTTTTTACATAGTACTTTTTTTTGAAATTTTAACTTCTATCAGCTCGTTTTGTTGGAACTTTTACTGCAAAAGTAAAGAGTGAAATTACGGTTTACTGTGTGCGAATCGTGTAAATATAATTTGCCAGAATAGGTATTTGGGAAGAGGAAATGAAAGTAGAAGTAAGACAAAAACTGAGAACTGACATAATCGAGGAAGTATGGTAATATTCATCTCGGAAGAAATAAAGTGGCTATATCTTTACTTGAAGAATCGTGGCTGCAGCCATTTTGGAAATGAGAAGTGAGTGGTAATATTGTAAATGCAGATGGAAGCCGATGTTAGTGAGGTTTGGCTCAAGTGTCCTAATTAGGAAAGTCCACGGTTTGGCCATATTCTCGAAGATCTCAGATGCAGTAATCGTCAGTTTCATCTAAAATTGTGCGAACCTCAGAATGATACATTGCAGTCACATACTTGACGTATCAGATGACACGCAAGGAATCATCACTGGCATCATTTTGTTGTGGGTGGCATTGAACCGATAACTCGAAATGCTATGTTTTCGAATCACTTGGCATTCGGTTATGATGGCGATCGGTGAGACACCGAGTTTGTTTATTGAAATTCTAATTAATTATACGGATTTCTAACTTTAGCATTTGGGATTTGTGCCGTTTATATATTTATTCATTAATTGGTTTATCTTAACTTATATAGATGACCTTTTTCTATGCATGTGAATTTCAAAATAATCTTTAATGAGTTTCCCAAATTTCCTAAAATCTATTTCGCAAAAATTAAATGTTTAAAATAATAGCAAAGTATGAAAATGAAATATGTATTTCTTACATAATAATTATATCAAATATAAATTTCCATCATACTATGCGAATTTTCAAATAGTTTTACCGATTTATTCAGATGTTTTTATGGTAAAATTGTGGGATATGCTAATTTTGTGTGACATTTTCTCAGTTATATAAATGCTCCTGGAGTCATTGTCATTTATTCGTGTAACTTTAACTTTACTTTGTGCGGGATGGGCGACGTAAGCTGTTATATGGGAGCTCCAGGAAGTGGTGCACCTACCGGTGGTGCACCTTCGGGAGGTGGTGGTGCTGGCGGTGGTGGTGGTGGTGGTGGTGGTGGTGGTGGAGGTGGTATGGGTGGTGGAGGCGGTGGTTACGGCTATCAATATCAACAAGAATATGATTATGGAGGTGGGTAGAAAGTTATTTGAATTACAAGATTTTAAATTTTTCATTATTAATAATTTTAATTGCATTAATAGTGATAATAATAGCAATAATAATAATATGTAATAATAATCTTAGGCGGTGGTGGTGGTGGTGGTGGTTATGGTGGTTATGGTGGTTATGGTGGAGGAGGTGGTAGCGGTGGCGCTAGCGGTGGCACCAGTAGTGGAGATGATGGACCAAAGATGCGAGCTGATGTGTCCTGCTATCTTGGACCCAGATGAAAACCACTATAAAGTCAAATGAGATCAAGCTTTGCACCAGACTTCCCTGATAGCTTCGAAAATTCTTGATTCTCCTTAACACAAACTGATAAACGAATCTCATCTATCTTTCTTTATATGTAATGAATTCGTTGAAACATCGAAGCAACAAGCAAAAAAAAGTACTCTTGGTTGACTGGCTTTCACATAATAATTTATAACTTTTACTATTACTTATTTGCGATGATATATTGAATAAAAAGAGATCGATTCTTTCATTCATTCAGTACGAAGGAAGTGCTAAAATCAAATAAAAAAATCAAACTTCTACTCATCTGAATGCATACTGTTTTGTTTTTTTCTCTTTTTCTTCCAGAAAATACTGCAAAAAATACTGAAAGAAAGAAGATACTTTAGAACTAAATCTTGCACTTTTTTGTGCAAGTAATTCATGCTTATCATAGCTTCAGATGGAATGAAGATATGTCTTGATGCTTACCATATTTCTTAACACTGTTACTGTATTCTCAACAAAACTGCGAACTCTAATCTTGAATAGCAGTCTGTTACATGCGAATTCGTAAATTTGAGTAAGAATTGGTCACAGTTCTGATGAATTCTATCCCCAAGTAGTAGTCGCTCCGTGGTGCTGCACACCTATCAATGAATTATTTTCATTTCACGGCAATTACTGTCAACATCATTCAGTGAAATGATACATATGGCCGCCCACCACTCCTAAAAATTAATGATCAAAAAAGGAAGAACCAAGAGCGAACAATTATGTGAATGATTTCTTCATCCAGTTCCAATCCTTCTAAACCGTTAAACAATAATGCATGGACGTGTGAGTAATTGCGTAAACTATTATTTTACGCAACCTGAATTCGCCTGATTTCCGGACTACACATATGCGTATTTTTCTCCTTTTCATACATTCCCATATGCTCGTGTTGTTAATGCGATTTATCTTGTCGTTTGGAATGGATGTGTAGTGGTTAATGAAGTGGTACTTGCTCTTCTCCTGGTAGAAGTGGTACCTACTTATCGGGTAGTTATTATTCCAAAAGCTTTTGTTTTCAAACAATCTTTTCGGGTAGGATGAGGTTGCGTATGAAGGAGAAGAGATGTCAAAGACTTTTCTCATCTATACCTTCCCCTCTTCTCTTCCAGACCGGAAAGCAAAAAAATGCATTCATTCATTCATTTCATCAAACTATATTACTATTAATTAATAGTAGATCAATGTACTGTACTATACTACTACCATTACTATCAGAATTATAACAATAATAATAAATAATTAGCTGTTAATCGGGTATTTCTCAAGAAATATTCTCTCGTCCCTTCGGGGTATCTCGGGAAATATGTTTGCCAAATATGCATGATGTTAGCTCATTCTAAAGACGAGTGATATTATCGCGTTCTTAATTATAAAAACCCTGAAAAAGACAACCTGAAGCAGTTACTAAGATTGGAATTTATTCCATCCTTT
This sequence comes from Onchocerca flexuosa, assembly GCA_002249935.1. NCBI lineage: Eukaryota > Metazoa > Nematoda > Chromadorea > Rhabditida > Onchocercidae > Onchocerca > Onchocerca flexuosa. The sequence goes on along the minus strand of KZ270023.1, from coordinate 332,437 downwards.
TACCTTCCTCTTTTTCCCTTTCATCTCACTTCCGTTCCTTTCCTTTTCCCTCCTTTCCCCCTCCCTCTCTTCTTTCCTTTCTCTTTCTCTGAATTTTCCTTCTATTTCTTTTATTAAGCAAATATTCAACATCAAAAAATAAGTACCATATGTAGACATCTGAAAATGAAAATAAAGGTCAGAAGAAAACGACAAAGAGAAAGGGGAAGAGAGACAGGAAAATTATTGATTGATTTTTTTTATTTTTTGAACAGAAAAATTTCAGCACTTCGTATGTGCTATTCTGCGTGTTCCTCTTCCTATTCATTGCTATTTACTATTATTGGAAGATTGCGTGAAAGGATCACGGTGGGGGTTAAAGGTCGTATGTATATACCGTTTACTGTTATGTAAACTTTGGGAATATTCTAACAAATATTATAAATAATTTTTGATTCTGTAGACCAATGTTTCTTGATGATATTGACATTCATTATTGACAAAATTTCTGCGAAATTTCCAAAATAATTGAAAAAACTCTGCTAACATTTAATAAAAAATTTTTTTCATGATTTGCAAGACTGTGCAGCAAAGTATGTTTGCGAATTTTTATTGAAATTACATGCACATTGCGAGTGCTAAGTAAATGTTTGCTAATTTTTTTTCTTTATAATGCATATTTCATGATGAAAAAAGAAAAAGAAGATAGATGGAGGGAAATCTCGGAATAATCATTGCCACATCAAAAGTTGAAATTTTTGAAACAAGCCATGAAATGATTCAGTAAATGTGAAGATTATTTAAAAGAATATGGATGATTGATCAAGACGACAAATAAGCCACGACATTGTTCGATGGTGAATGTTGCAAAGACTCAACACATTTAAAGACATAATTTAATCCATTTGATACAATCGAAATAAAGGTGTGTTGTAAATTTGATATATTGATCGAGCATGTCTGTGCAATTTTGAATTTAATGTTATTTTAATTTGAAGAAGATGCTAAAATGACAACAAATATTTAGCTTGAAAAATTCTTATTCATAATCGATTCGATCATAAAATCAGAAATACTAACTGCATAAGTATAACATTCACCTCATTGATCATAACTGTTTATAAAACCTAATCCATAAATTCAGAAACGGTCTTTCGGAGTGCTTGTTGATGCCAACAAACTGTTCGCTTTTATTTGCACGAGTGATTCGAAATGTTATTTTTATTCAAATATTACTTGAATCTTGTGGAATTTGTAAACTTCTTCCTTTTCCGATCATTATCATCAATTTCCATTCACAATAAGTTATTCTGATTAAGGAAAGGAAGCCATAATTAATAAATCATAATTAATAGTTAAGTCAAAATTTTTCTAAAATTTTTATCAATTTAAATAATTTAATCATTTCATTCCATTTCATGCAATATTATACTATCATCACCTGCATTTCATCATGATCGAAAGTGAAACAAACAGGATTAAATATTGTTTGCAAATGGATTACATTTATAGTCACTCGACTGATAAGCTTCTTAGAGAGTTCTGCTACCTTGAAAGGGTGGAATGGAGAGAGAGCACCTAATATTGTTGCTAATTCTGTCCTACCCAAAATTGTACGATTACTGTAATAGGCATTAGGAATTCTATTAAATTCAAGTATCGAAAACTAAATCTGGAAATTTGAATGGTATATTTTTTTAAAAAAAAGAAAAAAAAAAAAACGAAATTAAAATTCAATAAATTAGAAACAGAATTTGAAAGAAAAAAGTTTAGAGTTTTAAAAACATTCCTCATACTCTATCATGACTATATTTTATAAATAATAATAATAAACCGAATCATTAATTTCAATATCACTTTTGATAATGATTATTTTTATTCATTACTAATCACACACTAATATAAAACTCTGAATTTCAGTATAAAATTCTGAATTCAAAATTAATTTCAATCACTGTACAATATAATAATAAATGCATATAGTAATCTTTATATATTATCTTCTCAAGCAATCTTATAAAAAGATACTATTAATAACGAAACTTGAATTTAAGTCAACTTGTTCTCTTCTTATCAGTTGTGACAATGAAATAATAAATAAACAATCATTTGCATGAAGGCAATAAGGTAATATTTTATGGTGAGAATCTTATGAAATGAATTTTCTATATATTAATAATTTATCCAATAACAGAATAATAGCCATTTTTCTTAATTATTATATTTATCATGCCCACCATCATTATTGTCGTTACTTCATTCATTATTCCTGATAAAACCGTCATCAATATTGTTGTATTGTTGTATTTATATGTTGATCATCAACATCATCATTTTATCACCATCATGCTTGTCATCGCTGTCATTATCATAACCATCATCATCTGAACAATGAAAATTATAAAACTGAATACTTTATAATAAATAAATAAGTAAATGAATAATACTTAATAATGGGCGAAAAAACTACTGTAACGAGTATTATTATTATTATTATTATTATTATTATTATTATTATTATTATTATTATTATTATTATTATTATCATCATCATCATTATTATTAGTATTAGCATTGGTAGTAGAAGTAGTAGTATTAGTAGTAGCAATAGTGGTAGTAATAAACTGATGAGAGTAAGAGGATGAGAGGATGATACCCAATGTAAACCTTTGAATATTCACTCACTCCGTTTGTTTACTTTAGCTAAACAAATGTGTGAAATGTCAAGTTTCATTCAATCACTGCTTTTATATTCAGACAAATTGTTTGCATATTAATAGAACTTAATAAATGCATATGTTTTACACCCACGGTCGCTTAATACCTTACCAATTATTCTTTATTTACTTTTAATAGCAAAAATGCAGAATGTCTTCTCTCCCTATTTCTTGTAATGCTACACCTTATCATCCTATTAATTAATTAATATGTAATACGTAGGAATAACATGTGGAGAAATTTATGAATCAAAGTAATTTTTATGCATATATGTTAGTTACTTTAGAGATCTACTCAATTTTTAATCAAGTTTCCCAAGTGATAATTTTTAGTCAAGGGAATTGCCTCTATTGATTTCATTAGAGTTATTGTGCGATGCCCACCTTAACTTCAACTCCCAGGAATCTACTAAGACTGACTATAGATTCTACTCAGTAATTGGATTAATCTCTGCCAACATAAAGAGTCCACTAAGATAGATAGAAAAATACCGGAAAAAGGATTGATGTCTTATTTTTCCGATTAGCAAAAATATTCGAGCAATATTCCAAATATTCAGTATTTAATCAATCAGATAAATAACCGAAAAACTTTTCGAAAATAGCAACTTAATCTTGAGTATTTCATTGCATCAAGTTTTATGAAAAAAAAAAAGGATTTTTTTTTGTTAATTTTTCCCCCTTTATCACTATTTTTTAAAAGTTTTTTTTACTGTATTGCTAATGAATGTTTTTTTTTTTTTGAAATGTGATTATATCTATTTGTACATAAGAGACAAGTAATGGAGGGTCGAGGATGATTAATGAATTCACTCAGGTGTGAGTAATTCAATTAAGGAAGGATACAAAGGTTAAAAGGCAAAGGTTACACAGAAAGAGGAAAGAAGAGGAATAGAATGGATCGAGAAATTTGGGAGTTAGATGTATGTACCTTTTCATTTCAATTCCTGAGGAACAGAAAAATGTAAATGTATGCGAAGATTTTGTTTTATTTTACCCAATAATAGTTTTATACCATTCCCGCCCCATCTTCTTACTGGTACATTCCATTAATCGGTATTGATGAAATGATCTAAATGCTTATCTTCGAATTAATTTATGCGAAAATTTCATAATCATTCATTAAATCACATTTTTTATCTTTTTTTTTTTTTTGCAATGAATTGATACTAATACACAAACAAAAATATAGGTTGTAATAATTATGTTTTACTCATTGATGGATTTTTTAAATAAGTAATAGAGTTTTATAGTATTGATTACACGTATATAATAATACATTATCGATCAATTAATAACTGTCACAAATATTAATCGATATAATTCAATCCATAATTCTTAATGTTATGGTATAATAATGGTGAAATTATTTGATGACTTGCTGAAATAATTGTTATAACAAACTTGAAATTATCTCAAAATTTTCTTTAAATTCTGATAATATCTTGTTAATATCTCACTGTATGAAACATTTATAAATAATGAAAAATCATTTATAAATGTTTCATAGATAAGATATTATCTAAAGAAATAAAAAATTCAAATAATGAAAAATGCAACACCCAACATGTAATTAGAAAAATATTGTTTGATGGTATAGCGTGACATTTATATGAATTTTAGAATTTTTGAAAAGATTCCCGATAATCCAAGAATTTTAAAAACCATTAAAAATGTAAAAATGGTAGTTGATGTTAATGAAGTGCGAACAAATGAAACAGGTTTTCTCGTCTATTTCTCTATCGATAACTTTGCCAATTGGATAAGCATCTGACGCGGAAAATGTTTCGCGTCGCAAAGATTGTAAAGTGATGGAATCGGGCAATCCGATTAAGAGAACAAACAATCAAATGACAGTAGGATTTCTTATTCTAAGAATTTATTACATTTGAAGAAAAAAAGACACAACACTTCTTTCACTCCGATATATTGAATAAAAGCACCGTAATCTTCAATATCGTTAAGAAATGCATTTTTTTTTTTCTTCAAAACTAGTTTTAATCCTTCCAAATTTAAAAGATAAAAAATTTCTATTGGTCAATAATCCTTCGTTTAAATTAAACGGTATCACATACAACAAATGACAATCTGATTAAATCTCATCCATAAGAAACTGATTCGAGAAAAATTTCTCGAAAAACTTTTATACTCTTTCGAACAGAATTTTGTCATCTCAATTTTTTTTTTTGTACATTTCATATAAATTTTCAATAAAGGAGAAACTGTACGTCGATGGTTGATGATACAATTCATTAAATTATTAAAAACAAAAAAAGTGCGTTTGAAAAATATTGACTTCATAAATACCATCTACTTCTTTACGATAATTAACATATAACTTGGCAATCAATGCTGCAAATCAAAGAGGAATTTGTTTTTTCTTCTAATTACTTAAGAATTAAAGGACAAATAATGCTTATTTGATTTGTTTTAAAAATTTTCATTCTTTCTTTAATCATTTATTTTTGAGTTTTTAATTTGTTCCTACCAAATATATGTTCTAAACACTTTATAAGGAAAGCAAAATGAGGTAAGGATGATTGAATGAGATAGTCACATAAATAAAAAATTACTTAAAAACTTGAAAGAATAACCAATTTTAAATGTTATTTTGAAAAAAAAACTGAATGCCAGTAGAGGAGGGGAAAGAAATAGAAATGAATTGATAGAAGATATGTGTCACTCCATTATTCTTCAACCATATTTTCACATGGTATTATTTAAAACAAAAGAATATTAATATTCGAGAATGTGCATGTTTATACCTGCATGTGTGTATGTGTGTGTGTGTGTGTGTGTGTGTGTGTGTGTGTGTGTGTGTGTGTGTCATGTGTATGAGTATATGTGTGTCATATAATGTATATGTCTGTCTGTCTGTTCAGAGAAAGTACGCCATCGAGTTAAAAATGATGAAATTTAGGAAAAAAAAATGATGTGTTACAATGGAACAAAAAAACATTAATATGACATTTTAGTGTTTTATTTGGAAGTAACAGAACAAGGGAATGTCCATCATACTGTATATCTGAATATTATTTCAATTAATGCATTAGTGATTATTCTAATTATGGCAATAATAATCTATCTCACACATGCAGCAGTTGATTAAAAGAGAATGAATAAATGTATTTGTTGATGCAAGTTTTATCAAAATTCAATCATTTCCTCAGTACTTTTTTGAAATTATTTGCTTCTAAATAGCACATTTATTTTATTTTAAGAAATACAAGAAAAGAAAAGAAATATATCACTAATTTTTTTGAAATAATAAATTGAGAATTGACATATCCCACATGGTACAATCTGAATTATAAACAAATTGCTGACTTTGATAAAGACAAAGCAAAGTGAAGGAATAGAAATCATTTCATCAATTAAAATGAATGTTATTAATTGATACAACTAAAACAAAGCGTTGTTAATTAATGGATTGATTTTGAACAATTAAATATTTAATTAATTGATGTTTTTTCGAATTAATTTCTGCTAATAACATTTAATGGCAAATATTTGGCGACGAAAACGTTGATAAATTTTCAGCAGTATGATAACTATATTAATGAATAAGTAAAGAGAAATTTTGTCTTTCTTCTTCTTCTCCTTTCTTTTTTTTTCTCTCTCTCCTTTTCTCCCCATTTCTTCGCCTTTCTTTTGCCCTTCTTGTGTAATAACTTTTTAAACAACAAATTTGAATTGAGCAGAAATAGAACTAATTCAATAATTTAATAACTGGATTTTGATAGTCTTTTCTACTGATGAAAATAAATCACATTTGGTGCGATGGAAAAATGAAAAATAACTACAGTACGTAAAATGAACTATGAAATTATCCGCGTAATTTGTTCGATAAAACATGTTATGCAATTTGGGATTTAATTGGCATAATAAATTTTTTCACCGGAAAAAAGAGAAGAAAAGACAACAGAGTAAAAGAGTGACCCGCTATCTTTTGCTGAAATTTGAAGAAAAGATATTTCAAAATTTCATTGAACAAGCAATTTAAAAGCAAAATCTGAAGAAAAAAGGGAGCTTATTTCGAAACAAATAACAATCTTGCCATTACTTTCTTCTATATATTGTAAAAATCAAAAATCATGCTCAAAAAACAAATGCAAATGACAACACAATAGAATTTCATTTTCGTCTATTGGAATAAATTTAGCCATTATTATGCAGAATTTCGAATCAAAATAAAAAATAAAGAAAGAAAGTTTTGAAGTTATTTTAAGTTATATAAATTCACCGATATATTTCTTGGATTAAAATAATGCATGCGATTTCACCAAAACATTAACATCTTTTTCAAATTAAAAGAAAAAAAATATATATATATATATAGCAAACACAGTTCTAGCTTGAATACACGTCCAGCGATAAATTTGCACCAATACAAAAAAGTCAATCACTAGAAAATATTAACGGATATTGCGCAAAATATTTTTAACCTAATTTTCAACAACTTTTTAAATACTAAGCTTTTAAATTCTAAAGATTAAATTTCAAGCTTTGGATTTATTCGATTGTTGAATAATAACATTTGAAAGCACTATTTAATGACAAGTTTTTAACTTTCAAAGTATCCTCTGATTCATAATGAGTCCATTTATTGGTAGTAATTGGTAAGAGGACTAAATTGTGCTTTTAGATTCTTTTTTGATATCCGCTACTTTGATATGATGAGCGTTATCAGTGCTTGCTTCATTATTGCTTGGTAGACGATGCTTCTTAACTTTGGTACAGTCATCATCGTCATCAGAAACTTCGTAATCTGATTCGTCCGATGCACTTATCTTCTGTCCAGTACCATCTTTTACATCAATTTCACGCTTTTGTTTACGATCTTTTGCACGACGATTTTTAAACCACACCTGCAAAACAAATCAGTAATTTTAATTTTCAAGAAAACACGCTTAATTCGTTAGTGTTGTTTGTTTGATATCATTTTATTCGTTTTATTTCAAAAATTTATTCTGTTTATCACAACAAATAAATATCTTTGTGCATAAAATTTACCGCTTAAAAGTAAATGTAATTAATAATATGAATTATTTCCAGATCGACTTCATATTTTTGCTTTAATGTTCAATAAACTAATACGAAAGTCTGATGTGCCAACCACCGTTAGAATTATTGATTATGATTATTATCATATCTTAATAAAAATTTCTTAATATGCATTTTTTTCCTTAGATTTTTATCTGTTATTTTTATTAATAATTGAATTCTCACTAGCAATAATTATAAAACAATAATTTGATTTTTGTAAGAAAGCTAAACAACATATATGCAAACAAATACTTCATTTTGTGTTTCATTATATTCCATAAGATTATATATAATTCTAAGGGAAATATTACAGGAATTGTTATGCAGTCATAATAATAGAAAAATTAGTAAACTTGATTATGCGATAAATTGGTTCAAATTTTTACCCAATGACACAAGATGATATTAGTTTACGAAAATTTTTACCACTAAGTAATTATTAAAAATTATTATTTCCAATTAATTTGCATCTGGAAATAATAGAAATGAAGAAAAAATGTTAAAATGAATTTATAAATTTAAAGATTTGTTGACTAACATATTACCCTAAAAGTTATGCGAAACTTATGAATTATTTGGCAAAATAATGTTTTTCATTGCTAAAATTCGAAACTAAAAATTTCAAATGTTTTTTGGAACAATTTAAAATCATAGTTGCAGGAAAAAGTCAAAAATTTACGATATTCAAATTGTTTAAAAAGTCGCAGTTTCGAAAAAAGTAAATGCGTGGGACAAGTGGATAGAATGCAGCAAAATTATGAAAAAATTATTATTAAAACTCAGTGAATAAAAAATTACGGTGGAAATTCCAAAATTTCTTCTAATAAATGTGTGATGTTTAGAAACGATTTTGAAATAAAGATAAAAAGTTTGCAAAATTGGTTCCGTTTAAATTCCTTACCTCTACCCGTTCTTCTTTGAGGTCACATTGTACGGCAAGTTTTTCGCGTAACATTACATCCGGATAATGGGTTCCTTGAAATGCATTTTCTAAAATTTGCAGTTGTTCTTCGCTAAAAATTGTTCGATGACGTCGTTTTCGCTTACCACCGTAATGAAATGGATGAAATGATGTAATAAAACCACTATTGATATACGGAAAACCGGGATCTGAAGTACAAAACTTCAAATTTTCTGCAAAAGCCATAGTTTTTTAAAAAAAAGAGCAGTCTCATTTTTTCAACTTTCGTTCTAATTATTTATTTCTGATAATTTAATTAATGCATGGAGCAAAAATGGTTTCATTCAAGGTTTATGAAGTAAATTAACTCATGCATAACTGTTTACTGCTCACCTATATATAGATATTATAAGCATATATTGGTAATAGCAAACTTACCGATATATATAAATATATATATGCATACTAATAATTAATTATAAAGTATTAATAAACGAATATTAACCATCACTTAAAGCCATGACAATTTTTAATTTAAATTTAATTTCTTAGTTATCATTTTCAACTTCTATTCATTCACTTTTCCTTGAAATGCAAAGATCTTTTTGGTAAAAAAGATCTTTGCATTTTATTTGTCGATTATAACTCATTCTTATCATTCGTAATTATGAAACTAAGGCAGAAGAAAGCGGATTAAAACTAAAACTCATATTTAATGATATTTTAACAGTTCACTGATTATAACAATATGGGTTTGAAACTTACGGGGATATGATAAATGTGGTGGAATGCTAGGCCATGCAACCGTAGCAGCAGCAGCAGCAGCAACGGCAAAATCATTTGTTAACGGTAATGATGGTAACGGTGGCACTGATACCCGTCTGGATAAAATGCTTTCAATCGAAAAATTTGATATTGTAGAACTGAAAATAGTGAATTTAATTGAAAATGTTCATTTTATGGTTAAGTTATTATTAAACATAGAGTATTTAATGATAAATATGTATCAGTTAAATTCAGCACTGAATTCAAATTAAAATATTGGGAAAAAAAAGCTGAGGTTGAAATATGCATCTTAATTTGTTAGTTTTTGTTCAAGTTTAAAATTTTAACAGAGCAATTGACATTACAAAGTGACAAAATTTAATCACTAATCGATGAATTTTAAGTATCAAATATTAAATTAACATTAAATTTCACAACTTGAAAAACTTGTAGAAACTATGATTTGCAGTTCCAAAGTTATTAGCTAGAACTCTGATTTTATTACCTAATGATTTCAGCCATTATCATTTGGAGGAACAATGAATCCCATTTCTATAAAGTCTTTATTAAACTTTTACTTATTTTTTTTAATTTCGAACATTAATATCTATGTTAATTATCAGTTAGTATCGTTTTAGTAATAACAAAATTAACAAATATTGAAAATTATTTAAATCTGATTATCAACTTCAAATTAGATAATAAACAAAGAGTGCCGTAAGATAAGTTAAAATTTTACAATTTTTAAGGCTAACTTTAAAAAACTGATTTATGAATAATTGATTCATGAATCAACAATCAGGAAAATTTTTTAAATATCTGAAATTATTTGCATTTAGTTCGAAATATATAACAACGAAATATATTTTCAGATTCCAAAAATATATACAATCAAGAAAAAGAAAAGAAGAAAGAAAACTTTTTGTTAATTTTTTTTTGCTTCGAATTGCTGATCACTAATGCAATATCGATTTTTGTTAACATGAATTAGCGATTTTACCGTATGCGTATTCTTTCGACATGTAGTATATTTCCATCTTCACTTTATCATAATAATTACTGATAATTTTATAGTGGCCCTTTTATTATTTTTTTTTTGTTTGTACGTTTTCTTTCAAAAAAAAAAACACAGGAAGGAACTAAAAAATGCAACTTGGAAATACATATTGCTTAGTTTCCTATGGGGCAAAAAAAAAGCTTTATGTTAAAAAAAAACTGATGATCTGGTCTGGAACCTGAAAGTTTGATGCAAAAATATAAAGCGTACGATACCTGGATGGTGTTGGCATTTGCGCCAAACATGTGCGAAAATGCGTCGATGTTGGTGAAATGGTAGAAGCAGTGTAGTAATATGGAGGAGGATATGGAAGTGACATGATAATTTCACCAGATTTCCAAATTACAGGAAAGAAGATGATAATTGAATGAATGATAACATCCGAAATGGAAGGAATAAAAAATTAATCTTTTTTTTAAAAATTCAATCAGAGCATAAGAGGAGCTCTCCTTCAAACTACTGTCATCCCAGCCCAACTGACTCACAACCTCCCACTTCCCTTCCCTCCTCGCCTCCTATTCGTCCTATCCCACAAACCCCAACAATTTGATTGGTTGCTTTTGGCATTTGCACCGCCTACACACATATACATAGAATATATGCACAAATACGGGTACATTCACATACACACACAGATAGACATACCACAGACACAGACACACACAAAGCAAACATTTCGTTTCAGCGATGATTCTCAATAGGAATATTTTCTATTTGATGTACTTGAATATTAGAAAAAGAAGGGAGGAGTGTAAGAGAGATAGGGAGATAAAGAAAGAGTTTATATTCTCAAGAAAAATTTTAATCCGAAAAAATTCGGAGAAATATTAGCTTTTTTTTGGTTGATTACGGTAGCGTAAATTCCGTAATAGAGTGAGATAATCGATGTTTGGCTTTTATGATTGGAAAGACGATTTCCGAAATATGAAGGAAATTTTTGTTTATGCAAAAATTTTTCTTTAACTTTTGAAATTGAAAATCTACCTTCTTTCTAGGGTCGTATATTTATTAATGTTTTACCTCTTCTCATTTTTTCCTTTTTTTTTCATTTTCCTTCTTCGATAAGAAAATACAGGACGACGTTATTCATTGTCAAATATCGGGATCTCAAGAGAAGTGTGTTCGTCAACACCATAAATATTGCATATAATATTACACTTGTTTACGTGCAGGAAAAAGACTACGGCAAAAGTGATGGACGAGTGATGAAATATCATCTTTGTCTAATATATTTCACTAAATGCTAACAAAAAACAAAAAATAAAATAAAATGAAGCAAAATTTTATTTTCGTTAATTATGTATGTAAACATTTCTAATCTCAACCAACAATGAAAATAATTAATAAACAGAAATACTGATATGAATAAATGGACTAGTGATAACGTTAGCATTTTTATATGTTTCGTCATTTAAATAATATCAATGACAGTTGTTCGTGCGTTCACATTATTCGCATATATCAAAATTATTATAGTATTATTGGAATAATATTATTATTGTTATTTTTATCATCACTGTTATTATCATTATTATCGTTGACTATTAATTATATTTCTGTCACGAATAACATCATTGTCATATTGTTATTACCACGACAACAATAACAATAACAGTATAGCAATAATTTGCATTTTTGGATTTGGATAATAGTAATAATTTACATCTTTGGATCTCATGCCTACTTTTTGATGCTATCCATCATCATTATCAATCTTATCAACATCATCATCATTATCACCATTATAATCATCGTCGATAATATTTTATGTGTGACAGATTTGATAATGTTGCCCTTAGAAGGGGTGAATCTTGGCACGATAATCGTCGCCGATCAGTTTTCCTGTTATATGAAGCGTGAATCTCAATTAGGTATGAAGACTCCCAATCTTCCTCATCACATCAACATATTTAATGCATTAATGTTTATTACAACTACCATGAGAATTTGCATACCAATGAATTAAAATAAGTATTTATTGTTGTGAATGATGGAATATGACTCGATTGACAAAATAGACTAATATTTATAATAATTATTATCACTAGAATAATTCAGTGACTCTTTTCTGATGAGAAAGTGTGCAAACAAGTGAATTTCTTTTGCAGTAGCTTCAAGAAAATTATGAAGGAATTAATTCGTTTTGCAAACACATCACATCGGACACAGACTGAGAATTTTCCATATTTTTTCTTCTTTAAATTGACGAAATTATACATCTAATATTGTGCAGCAAAGTTAAAACCTTAACAAAAATAGAGCGGGCTATATTAGGTGCGGAAATGTCATTACTAGCAGTTTGATAATAATGATAAGATACGCTTCTAATACGCTGTAATAGTGATATCTGGAATGAATCGATTTCATACAGAGAACGATAATGCTATTTAGCACTTAAATGCACTTAATTGTTTCTATTTACCTCTTTCTAAATCGGGATCTTATTGATTTATAATTCATTTCCTGGGAATCATGAATTGATCATATATCGCATTCATTTTCTATTTCTTTCTTTTCTCAATTTGTATTTGTTTTATAATAAGAATTATCTTATACGGTTATTTTGATTTGAGTGCATTGGTTCAATTCCGATTACTGCTGGAATTTTTCCCTCAATGTTGCCTTTTCCATTATTTATGTAATTAACTATGTCATCTCGTAGCTATTAATACAATTAATAATACAAATGTAATACAATAATAAAAATTATTATATTGCATTTCATTTCAGTCTTGTCACTAAGCAAAATACATATTTCCTAATATTATACAATGATGTAACGATAATTATTATTACAACGACAATAATAATGATAATGATAATGACAATGATGATGATGATGATAATAATAATAATAATAATAATAATAATAATAATAATAATAATAATAATAATAAAAATAAAAATAAAAATAATAATAATAATAATAATAATAATAATAATAATAATAATAATAATAATAATAATAATAATAATGCACGATAATGGCAATTATTATTTTGTTTTTATTACTTTTGTCCGATATTGTCCCCTGCAACATGCTCTTGCACCATGAAATTTCCAGCTTTTTCATTTTTTATTCCAGTTAAATAACGCATTACTTGATTATTGATAATTTTTAATGTTAATATTTCTGAAGAAAATAATTTTTTTTCTGAAGTAAAGATATGATTAATACAATTTTATTTTTGCGCAGAAATCTGATTCACTGACTGAGATGTAGTAAAATCCATAAACACTGGCTAATATAGTAATGAATAAAATCAATAATAGATACATAATGTACCGTACCCTGATCAATGATAGTTACAACAATATTATAGTACTTTTTCTTTAAAAGTTTTCACAAACTTTATCGGAATTTTATTTTTTTGGAAGATGTGAAATGATAATTACTTTTCGGAAATTTCCAGAAAATCGCTTTTTTTTTTTATAAAATTGCAACAATCTGGAAATATCATCCGGAATTTCCTTGGCTGGATTAATGGAACGGTTACAACGATGGAAAATAAAGGAGTTAAAAATAACTTAGAATTTATTTATTGATCTGACCTGTAACAGTTCTTCATTTTTATCTCAGTTGATTCGGTGGTTTTTTTTTTTTTAGTTGAAAAGAATTTTAAAAATTATAGAGTATACAAATATTCAACTTCAAACGTTTTGATTTGAATGCTAAATAATTTGGCTTCAAATGATTTAAATTTCCGATTTAAATATCGAATAATTCAACTGATTGAAACATATCATATTTAATTTTGGATTTTCATGCATAATTGAATTCATGAAAATTATACATTGTCACAAAACGGAAAAAATCAATTTATGACATCAAAATTATTAAATATTGCTATGAACTTATATAATTTTGAAAACTATTTTACGCACAAAAAAACACCCACAAAACACCCACAAAACATACACGCATGACACACACACACACATACACACACACATACACACACACACACACACGAATTATATATCCAGAGTATCCTTACTAGTAAATTGACAACAAAAGTGTTTACATCGTCAGATGTTACTGTTTATCAAAATGAGATGGTCAAATGGATACGGTCATATTGTTGCCGTTTAGCATCAGCAGAAATGTTAATGTATTTTAGCAAATCTTGGTAGCACCTTGGGATAAAATAAGTGACAAAATGGAATATACATATTTGGATGTATGTGCATGACATGAGTATGTGTGTGTGTGTGTGTACCTGTACCTTTGGGTAAACATGATAACAACCTGAGATGTGATGAAGTTCTAAATGGATAGTAAATGAGATGAATGATTTGTTGAATAGATGACGATTTATGCATACTGCTGGAACACAATGTTTACATTGATATTCAAAAGATAAGCTTTTCCCTTCTTTCTTCCCTTTTCATTGAAGATTATATTAATAATTTAAAGGTATTCTATAATTTAGCTGCTTTCGAGTACGTCATACAAAGACAATGAATTTGCATAGCTTCATTTCATTCTTTCCTAAAATTCACCCTTCTGTTTCATTCGTTTTTTTGGTTTTTGACTTCATATACTAAGTATTCATATCATAACCAATCATTCAAATTCAAATTCAGTATGTACATATACACATACACACACACACACACACACACACACACCAGTGAATTCATTTGTTATTGTTTTGAATGAAAACCCTGCGAGAACGAGATAATGAGGGATGAGGAAATGCGAAATATTGCGAGATTTAAGTTAAAAGGCAGATGGCCCTTTCCATCCTGTCTATCCGATAATAAGTAGTTTTAGGTAAAAATGTTTTTATCGCTTTGGCAATAGGAGCAGCAGCACTTCTTCACTCATTACTGATTAAAAATCCTGGATATGAAACAGGTTTTCCGTATATTCTATTAGCAGATGTCCTCTCTAACTCTCTAATTTCCCCTTCTTTCTTATTAAAATGATATTTAAATCTATCCATCCTGTTATAACCGATTTAGTTCAAACCTTTGCCCAGAAAGCTGTGGATTTCCATATTGGATTATATTATGCCGTTCACAATCTCCTCTAATTACTTTTTATTCCACTTCGTTGAACTTCGTGCAACTCACAAGACAGGGTCAACCCTAACGCACATCAAAAATTTGGCCGTCTACCATACGATGATAGTACATTAAAATCTTACAACGATTATAGGTTGCACATGACGAGAAGTTCTTCTTTCTTCATCTTTAATCCATTCCTCTTGCCCTTTCTCAAGAGATGCATAATCTGATTTTTCGACATATCGCAAGCACAGTTCTTTCCAAAGTACTTTTCGGTACCAGTGATATTAATCGATCAAGTTATGACCTAATTATCTGATAGAATTACCGATTAAGTTCAATTGTTTCACAGTTCGTTGCGAATTACCGAACCAGAAATGTGTCCCATTAAAGCGATTAAAATTTCACGATATATTAAAAATTCTTTTTTCTTAATTTAATTTACTATTACATTGTTTTTTTACTATTTCAATTTACTTTACTATTATTAACTTACTACTAAAACATTTAACTACGAAATTTCACTGGAAATAAAAAATAGCAATGGTCGAGCAATGTTCAAACAGGACTATGTTACAGATAGTTCAAGCAAATTATAAAGATATTGCCCAAGGCATTAATTATCCTAAAAAAATAAAAAAAAAATTTAATGAACCATCGCGATTTTGGACAAGGCAGTCATAAAATGTCAATGCCATACAGCCAATGAAGTAATGTGACAGACAAGATCGCCTGGAATAAGAACGGTTTTTTATGGTCACTCAGTGATAACGAGTTTATCGTGATAATGGTGCCCGATAAATAATATTAAAGTGAAGTAAAACGGAATTCAATTTCATATTTATTTTATATTTTATTTCATTCTATATGGTTAAATTCTTAGCAAACCTTAACGAATCATTTCTTCAAATTGATCTAAAATATGACATTACTACACAGTGCGTTATACAAAAACTCTATTCTAATATTTTATCACTGGTAAGCACTTCTGGAACTTGTTCAATAACTTTGTTCAATATATCATCATTAATTTTCAAATTGCTCTTCATAGATCTTTTTTTCGATGGAATATACATGTCAGATAATAGCAATTCATGCAGTGTTTTCGTTGTACGCCTATTGTATTTGCTGAGTAACCTCTGTAGCACAAATAATCTTTTCGCCTGAAATATCACATGTTGCATAAGAATTAAACAAAAGAATAAACCAAAACTTAATCATTAATATTTAACAGAATAAAACTGCGCAAATTAATAAAATCGAACATGCCATCATATGTGTTGTTTGATTTAAATTACTGAATTTTACTAAACTTAAATGATTAAATAACAAAAAATCTTTTCAGAAATTGAAATTCGATTACTGAATCTAGTTAAATTATAAAAAAAAAGAAAAACTAGCAAAGTAGAGAATTTTCAAAAATCTTAAAATTATTCAGAAATTTCATTACATATCAAATTCCAACTAAAATATTGAACAAAAAACATGAAAAATCCCAGTTGAGTTCATACACTAAAAAAAAAAAGATATCTGAACGAGAAGAGAAAAAATAATGAAAAAAAAAAAGTTAGAAAAATCCTATGCTTGTACTAAAAAAACGAAATAAACAATTTGAACAAACAAAGAGATAAATAAAAAAAAACCATTTAATTCAGATTTTAACAAGACGCTGCACCGTAATTCAAAAGATATTATTTCAATTCTTCCTATTAAAACTTGAACAAACGCATAATTTTAAAGAAAAAATGGTAAAATTTTGATGTCTTTCAACTACAACAACTTGATGATAACTGGAATTTCTGCAAAAGAAAAAATGAACCTCATCGACCGCGTTATCACAGTTTGAAAGTGTTTTGTAAAATTCGTCCATTACAGACTTTGAAACCTTCGTCGATACATCCAAACTTGCAGTATCTTCATTTAATACCTTTTCTATTTCATGCAATGCATCCCAAAACCGCTTCTGAAGAACAAAAAAACGAATTTTCAAACTGGTAGCTAAAACGTGGGTACGTTGAGGCAATAATCTGCGCATTTCTTCAGCTACATCAATTCGGCCCTGAAAAATCCTGAAAATTGGTACTTTTCATGAAATAATAGAGTTAAATAAAAATTTTCTATTATAATTATCGAAACTTTTGCAAAAACAGATAGATAAACAAGAAGTGCTTACTGCACAATATATCTATTCACTGAGAAACATAACCTAACCTGGTTCAAAGCCATATCCATAGCTAAATAAAGTAAACGATTGGTCGTACTCGTTCCATTTTTGCAATCTTCTCGGGCAAGCGAAACAACAGCATTTAAAGCATTTTCAGTGTTTTGAAAAAACAATCAAATTAGAGTAAGAAAAAAGACATAAGTGTTATAATCTCAAAAAAAATCAGAATTAAAAATACAAACTTGAAGTGTACTTTTAAGTTATAACTAAAACTTTAACTAAGTTGCTGAAAGACTTAAATTCTAATAATTTATTCCTCAAATAGTCAAACAATATAAGCTAAGCAAAGCAAGTAAGGCAATTAGCAGTAACGGCATTCAAAAAAGCATTAAAATGAGATTTATACAGATCAGAAACAAGGTCTTGACCTATGACATATCTAAGAAGAAAGATAGAAAAATTATCAAGGCTAAAACCTTTGTACATCACAAAGTTAAACCTACTGAAAAAGAAATAATAAGAGACATTTATATGAGCAAACTTACAGCTTGATAGCAAGCAGCAGCGTATTCCAATTTCTTCTTCCAACTTTTGTCATCGATAAGCGAAGATGAAGCAGTCAAACCGGTACAACGATTCGAATGTAATTTCACGACATCCACCGAAGTAGATGAGGATACGGCAGCACTTCTCAACAATCTTTTTTCATTCCATTTGATCCAAAGCAGACGACAAGTGTGATGTCGATAAAATAAACAACTGATTCGCTTCATTCTGAAATGAAAAAGAGACGAAATTTAATAAATATGAAAAATTCTGATTGAAAGATATCATCTCATAACAGCAATTATCTCATAGGCCCAATTCAAACTCAGTAAAGAAGCATTGAAATTCTAAAATATTGGGCCATGCAAGAAACGTGTCTGATTAGAATAACTGATAATAATAACGACAATCACTGACCACTGCTGTATCAATTTTTGCCGTCTCTTCATTTAAGGTGCTATTTCTATCCTAAATCATTACCGATAACTGGGAAGTTCTCCATTACATACTAATTTGTAAACTTCAGCAGTAGTCATGTTATTTCTATATTTGTAGTCTTTTTCATACATTTTTTTAACTCCCAATCGATCTTAAGCTTTCTTCGAAAATGTTCTTTGACCTTCAAAATTTCTTAAAAGATAGACAGCAGAAGAAGGAGAATGTTCGATAAACTGTACTAGGATATGGTTGCTGGATGGCTTAAGGCTATTTATGCATACAGAGGACTAGCAGAGATTTACGAGCCTCATAAATAAAATATTCATTCCAAAAAGCTTCAAATAATCTAATTATTTCAATAAAGTTCAATTTTCACTTGAAGTCCGAAGTCGTGTTTCACCACTTGGTAAACAGTGACGTCCACAGGCCCTTTCTTTTTATATCGGGCGATATGAGGTTTGTGGGAATTCCACTGGGATGAAAATCTGAGGTGGATGTTTGTGTTTCTACTAGCCATATTTATTTCTAGCAACGCAATTGAACATAATGCTGAAATCATGAAGATTTCAGTTTTATTTCAGTTTCTTCATATTCTTTTCGAGAAGTCCGAAATTTAAAAAATCTTTTCTAAAGACTTTGGATTTTGGCAGATTTTTGGAAAATTTGCAATTTAGAATATTTGAATTTGTGAAATTGTAATTCTGTTACTCCTTTTTCTGGTTTTCTTATTTGAAGAAGATTTTTGGAGTGTATAACCACGGGTGTAATGATGACGTTGCATTACTGTGATCCGCCTTTAGTTGTCATCATTTCTTCTTTCTAAATTATTAGGCAGTTTAACTGGCTATACGAGAAGGATCCGGAATATCTCTTTTGCGATTTAAATGGATGTACTAAGGAGTATCAATTTTTAAATCTTTTTTAGATTAGAATTTCAGTAGTGAGGCCGGATCTGAATATTCTGATGTCTGTGGAAGTGTTTTTTTGAAAGTCCTGATGTGCCCTGAAAACATTTTAAACATATGTATCATTCAATTTGACCATGAAACGTCTGAAATAGCATTTGGACATCCGAGAGGAATGAAATCTCCAGTTCTTTATTAAGAATAATATGTAGGAAATTTGAAGTTATCAAGATATTGTAATGGTTAGTTTATAGGAATTTGAACTTAATTATATTCATATAAAAAAAGAATGAAATTAAGGATTCATTTTACTTGTTCGTAACAGTGTCAAATTCTTTTTCGTTAAAATTTTGCAAAATTTATATTTTAGTGCTAGTTTGCGGCCAGTGTTAACTTCTTTCGTGAAAGATTGCTGCCGAAAATCAACTTAAAGTGCTGCGAAAATTAATAATGACTTGCAGTGCTGCACGAATGTTATCACAAGTTTTTATGGCCGTGAATTATATTAATTTCGAATTTTAAGTTTAGATTCTCTTTTTCAAATTGTTCAATCTGTCTTTCAAATTATGCTTGATTGGAATATTCGGGATATCGGTTATTCTTTTCCTTTTCAGTTTCAGTTATTCAAATGATTTCAAGCTAATTTTTAAATTTGCTACTATAAAGTTCGGTTTAATGAATGAATTTTCAAAATTCAGAATTTTTTAATTTCAATTCTTATGAATTATGGTGATCTTAATCGGATAATGGTGGAATATACGCCAATAATTATTTTCTTCGCTATATTTGTTGCTGTACCTTTGCAGTTCCTTCTGTCACCATCGTCATCTGATGTCAGATATCATTTGCATAAGTAAGTTTGATACTTCTAAAATGTTAGTTCAATTGTCAAATCAATAAGTTCTAAATCAGGGAGATGATTCCTATCTTAATTTCGATTTTAAATTCGCACTTTTAATTTTAATTTCATATCTCATTTCACTTTTTTG
Organism: Onchocerca flexuosa; assembly: GCA_002249935.1. Classification (NCBI taxonomy): domain Eukaryota; kingdom Metazoa; phylum Nematoda; class Chromadorea; order Rhabditida; family Onchocercidae; genus Onchocerca; species Onchocerca flexuosa. The sequence continues at coordinate 311,917 of KZ270023.1, read as the reverse complement.
AAATTCAAATTATTTGAAATTGGATGCTTTTTTCAGTTGAATTGCTTTTTGAATTTAATAATTCATGAAGGAAAAAGCAAAATATTTTCTTTGTGACTTATCTTGTCATGAAATAATTACAAGTTATTCTCAATTATTCGTTGTGTACAGATGCGTTTTTATCATTTTTTATAGTTTTTTTACCTTCTTTTTTTCTTTTCCAGACTGCGAAATTCACTATCACATTTCTCTCGGTTGTTTTTATATAAAGAAGCGAAAGTGGATGAAGTTATTGATGTATCAGAAGACGAGAAAGAAACTAAATATTTTGGAGGTAATTTTCTGGAATTAGTTGCTCCGTTTCGAAACATGATGGTTAAAACATGATTTAGCGCTTAATATGGATCAATTGTATAAAGCAATTATGGAAAGCATCTGTCCAAATAATCATGCTGGATCTTGCAATTGTTGTACAAAATTAAATATGGTCATTCTAATATATCAATTTTATTTTCAGGTTCTCTTGAGCCGCGTGATCCACGACCGCCTTATGTAAAATATCGTGTTGGAGATGTGGTTCGACATAAAATTCATGGATATAGAGGTGTTATTATTGGCTGGGATGAAAAAGCTATTGCACCGCAGAGTTGGCTCGAAAAAACGCATAAAGGCCGAAAAGTAAGTGTGTCGAAAGGTTACCGAGTCTTGTCATTGGTCATTGCTTAGCACAGTATTTCTATACTATGCTTGTGGACGTGCGTATGCTTGTGCAGCATATCTTCTACCTTCGTACATTGTGTTTCTAATGTGGTTTCGAGAGAGATTCAGTTTGTTAAGTATCAACAGATTATTTCGCTTTTCTGATAACGATTCTCTGGTTAGCTTCCCACAAGTTTTTTCCTCTTTTTTTTTTTGACGTTTTTAGGATGTATTTTTAGATGCATTTTGATATTGCATGGTAGTTATTAATCCCATGTCTCGTTTTTTGAGTCGCATTTTTTGAGATAATTTTCGGTATTTTGATTTTATTTTGAATTTTTGCAGTTCTTGTTTATAAATGATTTTACTTGCAGGAATGGTCAGAAATGCCGAATTATTCAGTAATAATTGACACGAGGGATAGACTAATTCCACAGTTAGCTTATGTTGTTGAAGAGAATATTGAACTCGGAGAAGGAAGAGTATGGTTTCTTCTCTCATGTACTTTTATTTTAGATGATATTATCTTACTACAAAGTTGGTTGTAGATAATGTTGACAGATTACATAAGCTTTACCGAAGATTTACTGACGAAAAATAAAAATTACAAAGATTTGATGACTTCAGTGTTGAATATGATTTATTGAATTATGCAAATATCCATCTTTTCCCAATCCTGTTGGAAAAGCGAATGAGTTAAGAGACATTTCATGCGTAGATCAGTTAATTAATCTATAGAAATGTCAGGATAAATATTCTGAATGGTCTAATAGTAGCATTTGAAATAGAAAAAAAAAATCTGAAATATCATGTCATGATTCCCGAAATTTTTTTCTTTCTTAATCTATTAATTAAAGAATTTTGCTTTTTTATGTGATACTGAACTAGCATGGAATAATTGTAATTCGGATGATCCTTGGTCCTTTCTAATCAGTTGATTGCTGGGGGAATGTTTTGTTGTCTAATTTAAACGGATTGTTTTTTCAAATTGTTGGAATAGAAGACATTTTTTAAGATATTGTCATTCTGCAATCTTTTTTTTTTTTTTTTTTTTTCAGAAAACACTGTAGATTTCATTGTTTTTCCTGAATTTATTTTATTTTATTTTTAGGTATTTCATCCACTTATTAAAAGTTATTTCGAAGCATTCGACGGGAAGCATTATTCATCTCGACCCTGGCACAAGAAAGTTTATCCTAATGACTAAATTATTGTTTTGTTTTGTTTTTTTTTTTCCTGTAGGGCCTCTTTATTTCATTTTGCGGGTATAACTAATCATATTCTGTCTGTGATATATGTATTATGCGTGATAATCAATAATTTCCTCAATCTTACGTCGAGTGACGTAAAATTCAACGCTAAGATATCAGGGTTTGAATATGGAATATATTGATTGTGTTGGTGTTAGTATATTAGCTATTTTAGTACCACGTATGATCGGTTTGCTTTGTTAGACTTCTTCCATTACTTTCAATGATAGATTTTCTCAAAAAAATACAAGATAGGAAAGAGCATCTAATATTGTTAAATATGTAGTTAGGAATGGATTCAGATTTTTTAAGTTGCTGCTGGAATAACTTCAAAAATTTATAAAGTTTTTCTGATATGGTTTTTCTGAATTTTTTTTTAGTTAGAAAGCGTTGCCGTTATTTTCGGTCATTGTGTATCTTAAGAGAATATCTGATAGAAAGAAATATGGAGTAATCAATTTCATGAATAGCATGGGCAGGCGAGATAATTCTTCCGAGAATCACTAGAAAGTCTGAAATTCAATGGAACTTAGTAATTGTTCCGACATAAAATGCTGAAATTCCTTTTGTTGTAAGAAGAAATTTTTGCAAATGCAAATTATTGCGAATTTCTGCAATTTTTTGCAAATAATGAGTCAAAATATTGTTAACAAGTGGGTCTTTCTCGAATTCTTTTAGAAATGTTTAAATTCTCGAAGCAAACATTCTTAAAGAAGAAAGAAATTCAATTTATTTCACCAAATTTTGTTTAATGAAAAATTGAAAGATAGTAAAGTTTTACACCAATGCAAGAAAATGCATGAAATATTAATTTTTTCCTTTTAAAATATCTTTTGCTCGAAAGCTATGTTTCTTACTGACCAAATTATTTTTTTTTCATCGTTGTTTCGCCCTTTCTGTCTGCCGGACTTGTTTTGATTTACTTCGTAATTTTTAACTTTGCTCAGAAGATCTTTCGTTTATTTTTTTAATTATGAGAATGTTTTTCAAAATATGCATGAAATGATGTCTGAAATTTTACTTCTTTTCCAAATTTTATATTACATTAGTTCATTAATGAAGAAATATAATTTTTTGATGCAAAGACAAATTTCATGGATCGCTTTCTCTTAATACATATGACTGTTGTGTTTTTTTTTCCATTTTTTGATGTGACAATTTGTGAAGATTTAGCCAAAGTAGAAATGTGTAAAATTAATTTAATGAAGTAAATAAATACACAATGGATAATGAGAATAGATTACATATTTTTTCTGATTGCAAAACTTAGTGTTAAAGCTGGAAAAGACTGCAACATTGTATTCAATCTTCTTTCTTGAATTATAATAAAGCTTAAAAGAAAATGCGGAAATTGCTTCCTTGAATTGAATAATTCCAGATAAGTAGATGCTAATTACTTTAACACTTTGTTTTTTGATTTGAATGCTGACTGATTGTCGTATATTTTAAAGGAAATCACTTTAATCACTCCAGGTTTTCGAATTTGTTTTGCTAAAAAGATAAGTGGGAACGAAGCTGCTTACGATAAGATATAGAATTCAGTGATAAGGTAAAGAATTAATTCTCTAAGATTTGACTTTAATATTAATCAATTAATCTTCAATGAAAATAGGTAATAAATTTGTTTGCAATTTACTGTGTGGTTTAATTTTTATGCATTCTTTTTTTTTCATGCTTAAATTTAGTTAAGTTGCATAAATTTTTAGTTTTTTTACTTTAGATTTTATTCACTCTACTATTTTTATTTGATAATTATAATACAACTAGCAAAGCGATCTAATGCAAACTAAAGAATTAAAATCTAAAATAAGAAATAGTATAATTATGGATAGTTTGATTTATCATGTGTCGGATTTCGAAAACTTTTAAATATGTCTGGGAAATCGCTAAAGCAGCAAGCCAGTTATCTATCTCATATATTTCTTTCTCTGTAATGCAGTTCAACTAAAAAGGACGTGGAATTAGTATTGTTTTTTTTTTTTTTTTTTTTTTAATATTCTGTCTGAAAACTTGAAAATTTTCGAATTTGTCAAGTTTCTTTGCTTTTTTACTTTCTTTGCTTTAGTTGTTAGTAATTATTTCCCAGATATAATTAATAATTTTAATCTATTTCTTTTAAATGTTCGACAATTCATTTCAGCGATATTAATAGTACGCTTATTATTTATTCATGTGAATATTATACAGTATATATTAATATATATTATACAATGCAAGATTTATCATTGGCATGGATACGAAAACATGTCGACATGCACAAAGATATGTGCATATATATTGGTTCATTTCATTCCAAACTTAACTACCGTCGCCTATTCAACTTTCCCGGTACTTTCCCTTCCCTGTGTCACCCGAACCCGCAATCCCTCCTTTATTAATTGTCCCGTTGTCCCTTTGAGCCAGCCACCTTCTTCTCACCTTGTTTTTCCTTTTTATACTTCTGCCTAAACTATTCAATTCTTTTCCCTCTCGACTCTCAACATCAATCTATTCTTGTCCTCTTCCTTCCAGACATACCCTCGACACAAAGCGATTGTCATCGTCATTGTCACCATCACTGTCACACCATCACCACCATCACATCACATCACATTACATCAATGTCATCAGTTAAACTTATCGTCTCTCCTCTCTCTCTTCCTAATTTCAGTTTTCTTCCAATTGTAACACACTAACTCAAATATGGACGAATACAACTAACAATCATTTTACATAACTCTCATGCAGTCTGTGCGATTAATTGATTGTTGCATACTTTCATATTTCTCTTTTATCTAATAGTTAATTCCATCATTTATATGTGCTTGTACTGGATAATTCCCATTTTTTATCACTTTTTTTGTTGAAGAATCTCTTTTCCAGGAGTATTTTATAAATCTGTCAGTTCTTCAAATTTTTGTTTTTGCACTTTATTTATTAGAAAGAAATGAGAAGAAAAAGACATGTAATGGCATATTTTAATTTCCGAAACTATTATTCAATTGATTGCTGCCTAATTTTAAAAATATTTATGCTCTTTAAGTTGTAATTTTGAAATCAATCTAGGAATTCTGACTTAAAATCTGACACAAATTTTCAAGTAGTTGAAACGATAAACGAGAGAGAGAGAAGGAGAGAAAGAAAAACAAAGGAAAAAAAGAATAGAAGAAAAAGTACTATGCTATTGCTCTTTGATTTTGAAAACTTTTCAATAAATCTTTTGCAATGAAACTTTTGCCTTTCATCTTCTCGCGTCTAAAATTTATCATCATCTTCGATTTCGATAATAATTACTACAGTAATAAGGTGAAAAGATGCATGAAATCCTACTTCCCATGGCAGTACTATTCACTTTTTGCATATCAAATTATTATCATTTATTCTCCATGAATTATGCTTCATTTTTCACTTCTTATCATTAGATTATTGTTATGGAAAGATAAGGAAAACAACATTATATCAAGTTTTATATGCCACCATTTCGTTGCGCAATCAATACTTTTTCCCTTTTTCCAAGTTTGACATCGTTGCCACTGAATTTCTCCTCTTTTCTTTTTCTCTTTCCTTTTGTTTGGCAGTTTGAACCATTTGTTGTGATGCCTTTTTGCATTCTTTTATAAACGCTTATCATCATGATAAAATGGAATTAGCGGACTGCACACATGTCATTTGTTTGTCGTCCATCAATTGATCTGTGATAACGATCACTTGCATGGTCTTCATTGCTGAGCAGAGTAATATCCATTATCTGCTAAACATTTATTGTTAAGCAAGTTGCAATGGTTCACTTATTCGTGGTACTTTTACTGCTTACATAACAATTGTTAACCAACATTAGCCGTAACTTCGCGTTTATCAAATAGTTATTGTTTGATGAGCATACATTGCTTGACAAATAATATTTACTGAGCAACAGTATCTCATTGTTCTTCACTAATCAAACATTAATAAATAGCTTATTTTTCTTATTTGTTCATTTCCTTTCAATAAATTCGTGTAATTGTTATAAAACAGTGTTAATAAATTAGAGCTACAAAATGGCTAGCAGAATATTCATGAGTTTCTAAGCAAGAAAGCCTAGCCTGTATTTATGTACCACAGGCCAAAAAAATATTGACAAGATTAATAATGAAAATATATCTCTGATCTTCTAATACTTGAATGTTTTTTCTTTCTAATGCCAAAGAGGACCAGGACCTATTTCTAACTTAACTAAGTTAGCAATATGGAACTAATATTTTTAGCTATAGTCATGGAATACAAACAGTGTCAAAAAATTTTACATACAAGAAGTACTGAAAATGATTTAAAGGAAAGGAACGTGATTGAAAAATTCGAAGTTAAAAATGAATTATAAAAAGAAAAAAAAAAGCGATTGAAAAATTACTGAAACTTATCAATAATACTTGAAAAGTCTGATAAAAGAGGACTGTGAACATGATGTTGAGTTGATAAAATTTGATAGAAATGGTGGGAACGACAGAGTTCTATGATACTTTATACTTTGCATAACGCCGCTGATAAAATGGATTACCCAAGTGTGGAAAGACAATGAAAGATGTGGACAAGCAAATAATGAAGAAAGCGAGCATTTGCTCGGATAAATAAAATGAAAGCATGACTTGAAAATTTGAACTGGCTCGTTATTCATTCTTTCCATTCATTTCGTTTCATTTCATTTCATTTCGTTTCATCTCATTCAATTCCCTTCCCTTCCCTTCCCTTCCCTTTCATTTCATTTCATTCATTCATTTTACTTCTTTTTTTAACTTTTATACTTCCAAAAAATGAGAACATTTTCGCCAACCTTTATTTTCTTCTCGCTTTTATTCTATGCTAAATTTAATGCCTAAATTTAATGCTCAACAAGTTCATGGGTTTTAACAGACTAATTAGCACAAATTAAAACTTGGGTGTTAATAAAATAAATAGAAGTAATGAAAGTGATAAGCGAATCAAGTTAAATTTATTTTGTTCAACGGTTTAAATGTGTAAACTCTTTATATCTCAAAATGAGATAATTAATCCATCTTGTTCGATTATCAGTAGATTGGAAGATTAGTATAATGAGATTTCGGAATCTTTATCTAATATATCCAACATGTTGCAGTTCGTCTTATATCCTTTTCAATAAATATTAATTATTGTTTTTTCATAAGACTGTTGATTTTTTTGCAAAAATTTACATTTTAGTATTATAGAAAGTTTCCAAATAATAAAGCAATGATTATACGTAGGAACTTATTGAAATTCAATTTCGAATACTTCAGAGCTTTTTTCAAACTACGCTATTTCTGATTCGCAAATGATGAAATAATAATGATCATTAACAGATATAGCCGTTATTATGCACTCATACATATTCATATTAAACATAATTATCATAAGTGAGTTTTCACTCAAAATAAGAAGGTTGAAATTTCAATAATTAGTGCAGCAAATGGAGATTAGATGTTGTTAGGTGATACATACATACCATGTTAAAATGAGTAAGTCTATTGGATGTAAGATCGTAAATTTTGCATCAAAAATGAAATGATTGGAATTTTAGAAAAATGTTTAGATTTGAATTTGATGTGCAACAATTTTAAATTTGTATTTTGCTTAGTTCTAAAACAAATTTTTAGTTTAATTCCTAAAATAAATGAGTCAATGTTTTGATGTTGACATATAATGACGTCTTGCAATTGTGATATTTATCATATATAAATATAGAATTGTGTAACTAATATTTTAAAAAATATAATCCATCTTTTTTTGCTATTGTATAATGAATGATTCTTTTCTGCTAGAATCAATATTTAAAATGAATTTTACTCTTTATTTCTTCTCAAAACTTTTTTTCGGTGTTTGAAATAAGAATAGAAAAGTATTAAAATTTGAGAATTTGGGCGATTTCACAGAAGTTTTTGCGAAAATCTATTGTTCAAATCAATATCCATGCCAAAATTGATGGCACATTGCATGAAACTTCGCAGTTAGCAGTATAGTTAGACGCTGAGACTAGTATATGACGTATTTCACGTAGTACATAGTCCTAAGGTTTGTTTTTTTTTTTTGATATATTCAAAACTTTTTTTCATTTCCGTGCAAGCCGTATCTTGGAGGTCTAGCATTATCTGCGTTTTCATTGCATGTGAATCCACATCATTATCTTCCCATTGCACGAAAGAAGAAGATTATTCTTGGCACAGAAACCAAGGCTCCCTTTTCTCGCAAAACTTGGAAGAGAAGTTTCTCTCCTCTGTGATTTCTAAAAGTAAGCAAAACATCCAGTTTCGTTATTCGCAATGTTTTGTCCCATTTCACTTCATTTAGTTCATTGCCTCAAATCTTCTCTTCTCTTCCTCCTTCTTTCAATCTTTTTCTGCTCCATGAAACATATCCTTGAAATATTATGTATATTTTTTCTCTACTTCTATGCGTTCTTTTTTTAAACTCAAAAATTGCTAGGTAATTAAGCAACAAGAGGTGATCAAGATGCTAATTAGACATGGCAGGTTTATCCTAAATTTCTCTCTACGCTAACTTCTTTAATTTTTATCAAGCCAGGTATTGTCCATCTATTTGTTCCAATTCCAATAAAAATTTTTTTATATCATCTTATCATCGTATACGTCCTAAACCTTGAGTAATTCGAAAGTGCAGAATTTGGAATAAATCGAAATCATTTATCATTTTTGATGAAAATCATATATAATTAAATAACATATGCTCTATTCTTATATAATTTAATTTAATACACAAAATTACAATTTAAAATTTCATTTCTGCTCATTATTACAGTTTAAAGTCACTATCATTATTGTTATTATCATTCCATCAATACATCTCTATTAATAAGAATTTATTTGTGTCTTATTCAAAGTATCTTGTTCATTCAAATATCCGTCTTTTCATCATCATTTCACAAAAATTTCATGAAAAGGAAAGAATCCATTTCACTTCTTGTAAATATCACTATATTTTCTTTTTTCTTAATATATTATTGGTACTTCAAAGAATGAAATGAATTCGTCACTTATTTGCCGATTGTTTACTTCTTCTTATTGATGGAAACATTTCTATTTCTTTTTTTTCTCTCAATTTCTTTTCCATTTTCTTATTTCTTTTTCATCTTATTAAAATAGTAAAGTTCTTTACAATTAAATGTATGTAAAATGTTCCTTTATTATTACTATAAATAGTACGAAAACTTTTAATAGGATAGCATTATCCAAAATATCATTGAAACGTATTCAAAATAATGCAAACCTGAAATAGCTGTACTTTGTGTTGACGTATGAATTCAGAAGACCTGAAATAGCATATTGAATTAAGAATGTAAAGACTTGGAATAGAACTGTATTTCATATAGAAACTGAATCCAAATATGAAAAGAGACTGAAACAACTGTATTTCGATATGTTGTATATCAAGACCTGAAATAGTTGCTGCTTATGCTTCTGTCTCATGCTAATTTTAATGCTTTGAAACTAAATGACTCAGCATACTATAGATAGCATAGTCCATCAGTCAATACTAAATCACTCAATAATATTAAAATTAGGGTTCATATAAATAAATGCGCATGGAATGTTATCAGATTTAAAAATTTTTTTTCTCTCTTTCTTTCAGAAAAAAAAAGTTTTTAGATCTTCTAGATTGTTCTCTAAAAGAAAAGTATGAGAAATGGGAAAGAAACTTGCAATGCACAATATCACTTTACAGAATTGGAATAATCATTTCAATGTGCCACTGCTTGTTTCAGATGTTTACTCATCGTTATGTTTCATTCTTGCAATTGTTTGCCTTTCAAGAACAAACGGTAACAAAACTGTTGCAAAAAAAGTGTGAATATGTTGTTTATACCATTTTATTTCCTTCCCCAAGCAAAAAGTAATATTTTCTGGAATCTTATTTTGTAAATTCAAAGAAAGATGTGAATTTTTAATTGAAGGGAAGAAAAGCAATTTCTGCAAACAAACTGATAATAACTATTTTATGTTCATATAAACTGAGAAATGAATTTTGCATTAGAACTTTTCATTTACCTGAAATTGTGCGATTTATTGAGTAATTGAAAAACAATCATTAATTATCGCTTTCGGTATATTTAGGGAAAATTTTGATATGCATAAGCTATCACTGGTAAGATTTACTTATTTTACCTTAACCGAATGATAGTATCGATTATTGTGATAGTAAATGGTATGTCATAAAAATTTGAAGTGAATTTCGGAAGAAACATAATATGACTATAGTATTAGTTAAAAATACAATATTAGCAACAAACAAGGAAATGTCTGAAGGTTTCCACTTCGACTGAAATTCGAGAAAATTTTGAAAAAAAGAAAATTATTCAAGTCTATGAATAAACATTTAAGGATAAGTAATTTGAATTGCTTCCCACTTCATCTCATACGAATTCTCGTAAACAACTTCTCAACTTCAGCGGCAATTCGACAACCATTTCCCTTCTCCTCTTTCATCGATTCGCCAGTGAAGCTAGGTGCCATTGTTACTCGTCACTTTCACGTAAATGCAAAAGCAGCGTCGACTTGCTGTTACTGCATCTGCATCGTACGCTGCATGCACTTGTCACCCATGCCAGTATTGCTAGCATTAGTCCTCTTCCTTTTAGCTTCCTTGAGCTGCAGAAATCGATAAAACATTGCGGCTAAGTGGAGAAAACTTTGGATTTCTGTTTGTGAATATCGACAATATTATTGTCACTTCATAAGGTTCTTGATTTCTCCTTGAATCGCGCTATATCGATGTGTAAAATGAAGTTTCGCATGTTCCTTCTTCATCATTTTCCTTTTTTTGGATCTGAAAAATTTTCCGGGATTCTTCAACTTCAACGACATGGGATGATCCGGTTCGTTCCGGTTCACATCAACGACGTGGGATGATCCGGTTCGTTCCGGTTCACATCATTATATAGGCACATAAATCTAACGGTTAACAAATATTAAATTAAGTAAAAAACATCAAAATTTAGAGAAAATCTGAAATGCGAAAAAAAAAAAAAAAAAACAGGTTTTTATTGATTAGAATAAAATTGCAATTATTATATTAAAACTATAGTTAAACTGACAATTATTTTTTGCACATCCATATTTTATAAGAATTCATTTCTAAATTATAAGCATTAATTACAGAGATTAATTCGAACATATATATATATATATATATATATATATATGTTCGAATTATATATATATATTATACTGTTGATTTAATTTAATTACATCATTATTTAAGTGCTCTGCTTTGACATTCTAATTAAATTACAATTTTTTATACATAACTAAATCATAGTTCAATGAGTGGGATTGTTCCATATATACACTCATGCGAATTGTTATCGGAAAAGTTTACAGAAGAACAGAAACGATAGCATAACTCTTTCCCACAGAAATGAAATGAACTTTTTTTTTATATTAATATGCTTCAGTTGTAATGAATTTCTAAATAGTTTTAAATAAAGAATGATAAATATTATCAAATTATCATGTTCTGTTGATAAAAGCAAAGTCAGACAATTCCTCCTATATTTCATATCATTATTATTTTCAAACAATCAATGATTCAATGATTCAATCAAAGCATTCAATGTTTTGAGAATCGGTGACTCATTCAGTGTTTTTATCTTCAATAATTACTTATTATTTGAATGATCTTTTACATTCATTATTTCACTTAAATTTTGCTTTGATTTCTTGCAAAGTTTTTTAAAATCACAAATCTATGACTTCTCATTGATTAGCAATATTACTATTATGTTTTCCTCATTTTTTAAGAATTATTTCCTAATTTCTTCATAGCTTTGCCTTTTCTTATGCATAGCATACAACCAGTCATTCAATTAATCAATCATTCAGTTAATTAGTTCATCAACCAATCAAGTAATTAAATATTTCTGATGAGATTGCTTATAATTTTTGATAATCTCTCATGAATTCATTGAATCCATTCTGAAAGTAATAATTAATCCACTAATGAATCGTTTGGCAAATTAATTAGTCAACACTTTTATCTATCACTGTTGAAGTCATCAACCAGTACCGTGCTGTCCTTCAATTATGCAATTCGAAAATTTCGAAGTAAACTAAGAAGCTTATTGGGCCTTTTTTTCTTTCATCCTCTCTTCTTTCGCCCGCATCCCGCTTATTTCTTCCGAGATTTATCCCCGCACCCCGCTTATTTCTTCCGAGATTTATCCCCGCACCCCGCTGTCACTCGGCTTTTTTACATTTTTATGGCTGGAAAAAGCCCAGCACACAACATTTATTCCGTCCCGCAGCTATCCACTCCAGTTCCATCGATTTTCAGCTAGCATATTTGAAAAGGGCTCCGCCTGAACGACATAGGTAGTTCCGATTCATCTTTTCTTCCTTTTTTTCTCTCTCTCCCTCCCTCCCTCTCCCTCTGTTTTGTCATATTTTTTTCTTTATCATAATGTTTATGACAACGATCTCAAAATTTCCGACTGCTACATAATTCATCCAGTCTAGGCCTACTAGGCCCAAACTCATTACATTTATATGATTTATGGATTAATGTCTTTTTTCTTCTTCTCTCCTTGCAATAAAAATGAGCCAAAAGTTGAGGCCAGAAACCGAAGGAATTAATACAATTAGAGATTTCTCGTCAGAATAGAAGCATAAAAATAAGCTTCAGCCGTGAGTAGTGTTTATTCATTACTCTCTATTTTGACCCATTCTTTCGAAAACAAATTCTTTTTCGATCAGTGATAAGATGTGAAATTTGAAAATAATTCAGTTTTTAGAGTTTCATCAAAACTATCAAAATTTACTGTTTCGGCATATTTATGCATCACTTTGTTCGCTGTAAATTGTTCGGTTAAGGTAAAACTTTCATTTCTTTCTTGAAATGTTCATATCAAGAAGAGGCAAGTTTTGATCGCATAATCCGTCATCATTCCCGTCCAGTCCATTCGATGACCAATCTGATTACCGCCACAACTAATACTTGAGTTGAGTGGCCTCCCAGCCTCCTCGGCTTGCTTGTGTGCATTGGCACTGTTGGATTACACCTAAATTGATGGTCCTGATGAAGAACCCGGTCGACCTTTCCGGAAGTATGTCCTTTCAGCGAGCTTCTCTATCCAAGACCTAGCCATCCAATAAGGGAACAAAATTCCATGTTCATCCATTTGTTATTCTGTCGGATTCCTGGAATGGATGGCACATGGATATTTCCAGAAAAGATTGCAAAAATTGATTACTTTCAGTCAGTGATTGAGAGTGAAGAGATGATAGAATGAGTAATTTGGAGAGGAAGAGAGCCTGATAGAATTGCTGAAATGACACGTCTCCAGGGATTGAGAAAAGTGTTGATGAGATTGTTTGGAATTGTCGAGATGATATGAGTTATTTGAAGAGACAGCGGAGATCTGCGGAGGGAGAGAGTGTAGTGGTGAGCTGCGAGAAGGGAAGTGTTCAAGAAGGTCCAGCATAAGGTGGCCTGTCAGTCTTTCGCGTTCGTTTTTTCGTTTCTCGTTTGAGTTCATATTAAAGTAGTTGTGAAGACTTGAAATTGTCCTGAAGTTCTGGAGAAGTTGGCAGTAATCACGAATTCCACGAAGACTCCCGAGAAGGATCTACAGTTCCTAATTCAATCCGATTAATTAATCAGTTCCAAAACTTCTCCGGAAGAACGTAGGACGAAAATCAGAAACCAAAAAACAAATATCAGAAAGCTTGTGGCTGGTTCATGTCCGAGTTGCGCTAAATTTCATGACCTCGTTGAGGTGGTCTGGGTCACGAATGGATCCGGTGAAGTTTTGCCTTTCCTTTCTCATTGATTTAATTCGTTTTCTTTTCACCCTAGTGCTTTTTTCGCTGTGTCTGGACAGTTTCCGCACAACTTTTTGTTTTATTTCTGGCATTATTTGTGAATTTAATCGATTAGTTCCATTGTGTGAAATATGTGAAGGTTTTTGTGAAGTTAACGAGCAGTTTTGAATATTTCAGAAAGAAAAAGCTAAGATTGTTAATTCGAATTCTCCAGAATTCAGTTCTCGGTTTTTTTTTTTTGTTTTATCTTTACTTTGTTCTTATGTGCTACGGGAGATAAGGCAATAGACATTTGTAGTAAATTTGATCTGTGTTCAGTATATTTTCCCAGATCATTCAATTTGATGTCACGATTATTTAATTTAAGAAATATGTTTGCTTTGGCTGAAATTCTCTTCTTCCTATTTTCAGAGAATCTGAATTTTATTTCTGTTTTGGGACAAACAGTTAATTTACTCCAAGCCATGAAAATAAAATTAACATGGGAATTGCAAAATTATCCTAATTTCGCGTCAATTTACACAACATATTTCAATTAGCATTTTTAATGTTCCATCCTGAAAAAAAGTTTTCAAGTCTGCTTATTTTTTATTTGGGCATATACTGCGTTTCTTTAGATTATTGAATTTTTGGAAAATTTTTTTCTTTCAAAACTTTTTTTTTTTTTAAATTTTACTTTCATATGTTTCATGCATCTATTCATAGCATTTCATATTTTAACTTTCGTGCTGGTGAAATACTTTCATACATTCTGATTCCATTAAAAATTACGATATGTTTACTTATTTCTACTTATTTTCAGATCGTTGCAAAATTTGAAATTTTTTTCTTCATTATTCTCGCCTCATTGTAATAACAAGGAAACAATAAAGATGCAAACCATCGAGAAAGCATTACATCAACCGATGCCATTTACAACGGGTGGACAGACGATCACCGATCGACTCACGGCTGCAAAGCATTCCTTAGCCGGTAGTCAGCTGGGTAAAACAATTTGTAAAGCTACAACCGAAGAATTAATGGCACCAAAAAGAAAACATTTAGACTGTAAGTTCTTTATATCCTTCCAATATGAAGGATTTAAATTAATTCGAAAAAGAAGATTTAGAATTCCATAAAAAGGAGGAATTAAAATTTCGATGCAAAGTTTGACCAGCTTTAATTTTAACACTGAACATTTTTATTTTGGAAGGATTGATTAGACAAGAAAATTAAGTTTAAAATAAATTGAATTTGCTTAAATCAATTGAATTGTCAGATGTATGCTTTTAGGATTTAAGAAAAAATATCTAATTTCTAAAATGTATCAAAATGAAGCTGTCGATAGTTTGACCTCGTTCTAAAACATCTTCTACTCCTCCCTTGCTAAAAAATTTTAGATGGAATAGCTCCTTCCAAATTCCGAAAATTTGAGTTCTTGATTGATTGAAATATTTTTGATATCTTTATATGGCTTTTTCTGATACTGAAATTTGATCTTATTCTATATATAATCAGTAATTGCCAGGTAGCAGAATGTATCGTTCTCAATATTGAAATATAGAAGAGTCAAAGATTATTCGTTTTAAATTTTACATTGTTTTGAAAAAAATTCATTTAAATTTATTTCATTAATTTAGAAAATGAATTATCCATTGCTTTTGCAGATTTGTTACATTGTACACAGGAACCGAACGTTTCCATCCCGTCGATGGCGAATTTGTTGATTGAACGAACCCAAAATCCCAATTGGACAGTTGTTTATAAAGCGCTTATCACTATTCATAACATCATGTGTTATGGAAATGAAGTAATTTCTTTTATGGTTTCAGTCGAAATTCAATTGATTGAATAAACGCTTCATGAATTTTTAAAATGCATCAAGTTGTTTTTTGATAATTTATTTAAAAAAAATTAGTTGTACGTATTTAATGGGAAATGAAAGGAAAGAAAACACAAATTGTTTTGTAAATTATAGTAAATATATCTATTTTCAGTTTTAAGAAATAAATGAGAATTGTTTTGGAACACAATTCCAAAAATATTATTTTTTGATTTGCTTATTTGTTATTTTTTTTAAGTGGTAAATTCTAATTTGATTTTCAAAATGTATTTAATAATATTTTTAATTTTAAGTCGTGCATGAAATGTATTACTTGTACTTCGATACTTACTTTTTAGAAAGTACTAAACGAATAGTAAATTTTTTTCTAATTTGTATGAAGTACTTATGCCAAATTGTTTTTATTTTTTTTTTTAGCGATTTTCACAGTATCTTGCATCCTGTAATACGACGTTCAATCTGGGCAGTTTTTTGGACAAAAATTCCGCTCAAGGTAGGTATTATTGTAGATGAATATGTCGCAAGTGATATTTTAATCAGCGGAAATGGATGAATTGAAATATTATATGCTGTTGAACAGCATAAAAAGCCGATTTGTCTTGCTTGATATGCGATTTTTTTGCCATCAATCGAAAAACATGATTTCTTTGCAAATGTATTTGACAAAATTTTACTTGGTATTCTAATTAAATTTTTCATTTTCAATCTCAGTTTTGCATAAATTGCATTCTATATAAAATGTTTCATTTTCAAATAATTTTTTTTTCCTCTTACCTTTCACTTCTGGCAACTATTTACAATTTCATTTTGATATTTCTTCTGATGCTCTTACCTATCTTTCTGATTAAACAAAAAATTCCATATATTGAATTTAAAATTAAAGAATACGTCAGGTCATTCACCCATGGATTATACGCGTTCGTCAACGAAACACTGGGCATCCCTGGATTCGGTTCTTGTTGGTAAATGAATCCATAAATTTGTCGTTTTTTTTTTTTTTTTTTTCTTTCGGACTGATACTACCTCTAATCACGCACGACAAATATACTTTGGGCATTTTTTTTTCCAACTTTTTGGTCGCACAACTTCTTTTTTTTTCCATTGAGTCTTCCTCACATAAAGCTTTTCAAATATTTTGTTAACATTTCAGTACTTCTTTTTCATCTCGCCCTTTCGCTGATTATTTTCTTTCTCATGTATTATTTTGATGCCGTTTATCAGAAAAGCAAAAATTCCACTGTGGAAATCGTAATTAAGAAATGGATTAAATGAGATTATATGACAGCTTACATTATAAATATAATATTGGAGATTAACTCAGACTCATTAATTTAATGATTGCGTTGTTCTTAATAATTAGATAACCGTTCATGTAATCATTATGATTGGAGATATGATAATTTATAGAAAAAAAGTAAATAGAAGAGTAGTTCACGATGCATTTTTAACTGTTGATGCTTTTGTTTACTCAAAAATAACATTGGATTGAGATGACATTGAATTATCTCGTCCATATCTCGGATTATTAAGAACAGCAGATGCGAAGTCCGAAAGTTTGAATTGTTGGAGATTGAAGAATGTTTTTTGCACTTAGGGATTTTGAGAAGTCTGAATTGTAATTAAGTCCAAAGATGGTTTTGTCTTTGGAAATCTTTGTCTTAAAAATTTTATCTCTTTTTAATGCGAAATAATTCTTGAAGTCTCATTTATTCCAAAATATTCTGAAATTTCCATTTTTTATAAGAAAAAGAAAGAAACAGAAGTAGAGGTAACTTGGATTTAAAATATTTTTCTTTAACAACCCAAATTCTTGGATGCAGATAATTTGATGTATGATCTAACATCTAAATAAAAATTAACTTTCTGCACTATTTCAATTAAATCTCTGCTTTCTTGATCCAAATGAGTAATAAAATCCCATTATAGGATATGATATGTCGCAACATGTTCGACGGTACGGAAAGTATATCAGTGAAAAGATCTACACATATCGGTTATGTGCTTTCGATTTCTGCAAAGTGAAACGTGGTCGTGAAGATGGTCTTCTACGAACAATGAATGCAGATAAGGTATACTAATCTTTATATTCAATAAACTGAGCAGGAATTTGAACGATGCTAATCGATTTAAATTGAACTGATCTGAAATGAAACGACAGAAATGGAAATCAAAATTCCTGAATTTCAGAACCATGAAGAACTTTTGCCTAATATTTGTATTCTTAATGTTTCAGTTATTGAAAACATTACCAATTCTGCAAAACCAGATCGATGCTCTTCTCGAATTCCAAGTAAGTTTTTTTTTTTTTTCAAGATGCTTTCTTTTAATCCGTCTTTTTCCTGACATCAACAGTATATTTTCCAGGGCAGAATTTATTCTACATTGCCCACACAATGCCATATAAGTATTGATAAAATCTTTTATAAAAAAAGAAAAAAAAATCTTTTATAAAAAAAGTCAAAAGATTAGTAGGTTATACCATCTTCTGACTGGAGACTTTTTTTTAAGCCTCTAAATTACTTTATGAGATAACTTGTTAATCTTTCGTCTTCTTCAATAAGCTTTTAGAATTACTGAAATAAGTGGTATAATAAACGACCAAGTTATATGAATAAGTAAATAATGTTTGACCAAATAAATCTAATATAATTTATACAATTTATACATTTATACAACAATCAATTTGTAGTGCTTTCGCATTTCATTTTTTGAAACATTTCTTGCTGTTGAATACTCCACAAAATGTAGTATTTAGCAGAATATTTCTTGTACAAAAGAAAGAAAGGAAAAATTTTATAATACACAAAAATATATACTTTGAGACAGAATCTCAATATCATACTATTTTCTATCAAATGGAATAAACTTTTAATCAAAGCTACTGTCAGTAAATGTAAAAATGTATTATATGAATTGTATAATATAGATAAGATGAAAATAATAAATAAATAAACAAAGTTCCATTATACCCAAAGTGCATAAATGTGCAATGTGTATAAAGACGGATACGACCAGTAAGGTAAGCTAAGAAAAGTGAAAGGAAGATGATGATTACGTTATGATTTGATTTACTTATTTATTAGAAATATTTTTACTTGCTTATCCAATGAGATTTTCACTTATTCACTTGCTGATACATTTACTTGTTTACTTATTTCGGGCTGTTCATAACAAATTGAAGGATAAATTTGAAGGGAGTGAAGAAAAAATTTAAAATATTAGAAATATTTTGGTTATATTGACTACGAAAAAAATTTTCTTTTTTGGGTGCTATTCATCTGATTAGAACCAAAAAAAGTACCCAATAAATTAAAAATTTTAACAACCCTAGGAATAGCAATAATTATAGGAGCAGCCCTAAAATAAGTACGAGTATCAATATCTAAACCAGCTGTATACATATGATGACCTCAAACAGAAGTCCCCGAAACAGCAATTCAAATAGAAGCAAAAGTTATTCTAATCTGACCTAACAAACGATCCTTATCTGTTAAAAGCAGCACCGCCTCCCTAATAATACCAAAAACTGGTAAAACAATAACATTAACCTCAAGATGACCAAAAAATCAAAATAAATGCTGATACAACAAAGGATTATCCGCCTTCTTAGTATCATAAAAAGATTCAGCAGTCGTTGTTATGGTTAAAGTTTCATTAAATGTTTGACTTAATAAAAATTTTTAATTTTAGGTAACCTCAGCGGAATTAAATAATGGTGTCATTAACTGTTCTTTCATCCTTCTCTTTCGTGATCTCATTCGCTTATTTGCGTGTTATAATGATGGTATCATTAATTTGCTTGAAAAATATTTCGATATGAATAAGAAGCAATGTCGTGAAGCATTAGATGCCTACAAATCATTTCTGGTAATCTTGATTAGTTTCTTTTCTTTAAAAGATAATTTTTCTGAAAATTCAAAGAAAGCTCAAAAATCTTAAAACTGTTTTACTGTCTGGAAAGAAATAGAGGCTTCTCTAATTATATTCGGATGTCGGTTTTTGTGGATCTAATCAACTGTCACGCTGTTTCAATTTTCTTTTATTTCTTTCGTATATTTTTTTTCGTTGAGACATTTTTGAACAAGCGGAAAATTTTAAATGCATTGAAAAATTATCCGCCTGACAAGAAATTATTGATACTTTGCAGTATCCATCAAACTTTTATTTTTAATTCATTGCATTTCTATTTAATATGAAATTCATAATAGCGGTGCAGTTGCTAAAATTTTCTAGTGCATATATCACATATTTTCTGGAGTTGAAAGTTAAAAGAACAATTTTATTGTGTTTGCCATCTAATTTGTTAACAATCTAGCAAAGGAATAAGATTAATGGAAATGTTATGATTGTTAGCATTCTAGTAGATCAGTGCATATTCATATACTTATGCTTTCACCAGAAAATATGTAATACTAAATGCTTGAACAGTATTGGTATTTTTAATATTAGCATCTGGAGATATAACACTTCTTCAGCAGTTAATTTTTTTGATAAAGCGGAGCGAAGTAATCATAATTTAGGAATTTTTTTTAGCAAAAAATATAACTGCAACTTTTCAGCTAAGATTGGATAAAGTGGCAACTTTCCTGAAAGTAGCCGAATCTGTGGGTATTGATCGTACTGAAATACCGGATTTAACACGAGCACCAGCTTCATTACTGGAAGCATTAGAAGCACATCTAGTTTATCTGGAAGGTGGCAGAGCACCTTCTACAGCTCATCATGTAAATATTTTTTTTCTTTTGGCTTTCATCATCTCATAATTTTTTTATATTTATCTATTCACGCATTCGGATTTTATTAATAAGACTTATTTAATAAGGTTTTATGTCTATTTATTTGATATTATGACCGAGAAATCAGATTTGTTCAACAAATTTATGTTATTTTAGACATTTTGAAAAAAAATGATAGGCGATTCTATATATTTATAAATTTTATGACAGCTCCTTTCTTTTTTTTTCAGGAACAGTTTACTGCAGCAATGGCTCAGTCAGCACCATTATTTTCTTCTGCACAAACAGGAGTTATTGATGATTCAGCAAAACAAAAATATTTAGAGGAGGAAAAGGAACGATTACGATTATTTGAGGTTTGTTTGTCAATTTCTATAAGTAAATCTTATTTTTCACATTTTTTCGAATAAGGTTTTTCAGAACAATTTAACTGCTAAGATCATTTGTATATATATATTTCCAAGAGATTAGAGTATTGCATTTGTATTTCTAGTTTTAATAAATTCTGAAGAGATGCAGAACTAAATCAAGATGCAATTGTATTAGCATTGAAGATTTTTCGCTTTTCGAAATATCGATAATTCAGATTCGAGACTTATCAACATGTCGCAAGACTTTATCCAGTTTACTATTCAATCTGTTTGTTTGCTTTTTTTGAAAAGAAATCAGCTGTATAATTTATAAGCAAATTTATCGCAAAGAAAGGAATTATAACATAATCAGATTATGGTAAATCAAAAAAAAAATCCTATGAAATTTTATAAATGTACTCAAATTTATAATTTGGATTTAAATAAACATTGGATTATTTAGACAAGCTTGAAGTGATAAGCGAAATAACCACCATTAAGTTGGTCGATGTTCCGAAGATAATCCTGGGCATGACTCTTTCTCTTTATTGTTTAGAGCAAGCTTTTCTTTTGAGATTCTGAGATCTCCCTTCTGACCTCGATATCAGATTATGGGAGGACAAAAGAAATTTGAATTTGGATGCTCACATTTTAGCAAGCCAAATCTTTTTTTTCAGGAGCAGCGAAAAAGGCAGGCAGCAGCAGGTTCATCCGGGATTGATACAGGCGGACATTCGTTCAATCCATTCGCTGCAGCTCAGTCATCGGCAGGCACTGCTAGTCGATCTGCAAGGCCAAGTGATGATCTTCTGAGTCTGTTTGATCCTATGCCAGCATCCGGTGGAATTACAGCTTCTTCAGGATATGGAACTGCTGTTCCAGTTAATGCTACGCCGCAGCCAATGGCTCTAGACCCAACAAATCCATTCGCTCAAAATATTTTTCAGCAACAGCCAACTACAGTTATATCTGCTGCTCCTCCTACTTCTGGTTTGTATTTCGGAAGAATGCTTTTGAAACTTTCTTTTCAAAATTTTCTTTCCTATTATAGAAATTCTGCTAAATCCAGAAATCTGGGATCTGTCATTCAGGAAAATTTTGCTACCTGAGAAATTTTCTGATTTATTTATAAATATAATTAACATATACGAATATTATTACTTTAGGTTTTGCAACATATCCAAATATAGGCAGAACAAATGCATTTGGTGCCGATTTTTCAAACGCTTTTAATGTCGGTGCAGTAGCTCCTGCGACTACTGAAACTAATGGTTTGTTTATTTCTTGAAAAAAAAAAAGAAAATAATTATTTTAGCCTAAGTTACTGTCATGTGAAATATATTTTAATTTTTGTTGTCTGCAGATAAAAATATCAATACGTTTGACGTACAAAGAGACATATTTGCATGTATGGCATATGTATATTCATATAGATGTGTACTTATGTTGTTTTTTATCCTTGTTGTTTCTTAATATATTTGTGTATGTAGAGTGCGATACATAACCCAAGCTTTTGAACATTCAAACATTAAGTACTGTAATAACTCGATGTAAACTAGAGGATGACTCCTTGAACATTTTAGTTGTCATAACGTTTAGTTGTTTAGTTGTATATTTTTTCTGATATTTTACTAAATTCTGAATTGTCAGCATGAATATTATGGCAGTTATAGTAGTAATTGTATTATCTCTATCTTTTCTATTACAACATCAATAGCTTGTTATATTTTTCAATACATAGGAATTTCTGTATCAAAATATCATGATTTCTGCCTTCTGTTGTTGTTGTTGTTACTGTTGTTGTTGTTGTTTTTGTTGCTGTTATTATTTTTTTTCCTTGTTTGCATGATTTAAGACCATTTTGTATCTTTTTAAAAATTGTCTTTCTCATTCCTGGTTGTATGTTAAGTATCCTAATTTAACCTAAATTCTTTGTAAAACCACCATCAATTACTGCAGTTGGATTCAATCCATTTCTGGCTAGTGATACTGCGGTTTCATCCGCACCTTCAGTACCTCCGCAATGGCCAGTAGAGGGTGAAGAAGCGGATAAACAGTGGTCCGGAAAAGATTCACAAAATGCAGTTTTGCCACAGCAGTGGAGTACACATTCTCGATCCGATTTGGAACGTAATTCGGTTCCTGCTGCTTCCTGGGATAAAAACGGTGGAAGCAGTGAAAGTGATGAAGCAGTTGAAGCTACGGATGCCGATCGTAGCAGTAATGTACTACAGCAACCAAGCGAAATGGTCAGTTCGGCTCTTCGGAATCCATTCGGTGCTATGCAACAAAATGCTCAAGGTAGAATTTTCCCGGAATTCAATATTGATTTAAACGATTTTATTTAAAAGATTGTACAATCCAACACAGATGAAAGTTTTAACAGTTTCCTTTTTTGCTTATTTTATTGCTTTTCCACAAGTTTCCTTTTTTTTTATTCCTAAATAATGAAGAGAAATTTGGATTTGTTCATGATATTTTTCTAGTACAGTATTCTACGTTTCTTTTAGCATTGCATACAGCTGGTATTAGCGCTGTTGTTATAACACCGCAACAACCGGATACGTCAACATTTGAAGCACCACTGTCTGGTGCGTCGTCCGGTTTGTTTACTATCTCTAATCTTCTTTTGATTTTTACATCCTCACTATTTTGTCTTTTAAATTTTCTGTGAAAGCGTATCTGTAAAGAGTGTCTGAGTTAATTTCGAAATTTTATTTGCAACTTTTTAAGCAAATGCATCACCAGTTCATTTTGGAATGACTACTCATGCACCTCCACCGCCACCACCACCACCAGCAGCAATAATCCCGAATCAAAATCTTACAATTTATGAACAAACTCCATTTTGTTAGCGCTTTTGATCTTATTTCAAATATTAGTTACTATTTATGCTTTATAACTTTTTACGAATGATCGTAACAAACCTCATTTAAAAAGAGTTAACGGTGCTATGACATCGAGTAGTGCTTCATTCCCAATCATTTATAAAGTTTTTATATATTTTATTAGATTGCAATCTTACAGTCATTTTCTGGATTTTTTAAGAGAGAAAAAGAAATATAGCTATAATTGCACTTAAAAGCTAAATAGAATTTAGTTAACATATGATGTTATTAGCAGCTTCTCTTTACATTTATTGACTTAGTAATAGTCATTGATAATATTTAATCGATTTCTGTGCAAATTATTATTTGTTAAAAATTTTATGTCTCTGCAAATCAAATAAAGATCTCCAAATAATTGCTAGGTAAAAACGAAAGGTGAATAGAGACTAAATTGATTGGTATCATGAGTTTTTTTTTTGTAAATAATGCGAATTTTTTTTTGTGAATAACACGAATGGTGTTTTGATGATTATATATATACTTGGATTTACAGAATAACAGGAGAACTGTGTCGTCAAATATTCGAATGTTTCGCATATTTCAATCAGGAGACAAAAAAAAACCAAACAAACACCAAGGTTTTTTTGTGATATAATATAATGTTGTTTTCAGCCCGTATGGATGGTAGTTATACTTCATCTCCGGTTATTCCACGCCTTCTGCATCAACAGACAACAGAACCTCATGCTGGTTTATCTTCTATTCATTCGTTTCAATTTGTTTTTCCATATAATCTTCTACTTTTTATAGTCTCTCATTTATCTTTTATGTAAATGTATTGATTATCCATTAGAGAAGGAATAATTTCTCGAAATACAATTTACATATATTTTTTTATTAATCCAATTTTGTTTACATTCTGATTTATATGACTCTTTTTTAGGGATGCAAAATGTATCTGAAGGTAACCATGTTATTTGCTTATTGTTCCAGTTATGCATGTTATCTGATAATTAAAGCTACAGTTTTGGACGGTTATTTAGGGAATTCTGAGGTGGACTAAGAGTCAAAAGAAATCTGTATAAATAAAAATGTAAATGTTCGTTGTTCATTTCCACACAAAGTTTCAAGTTCTTCATTGATTGATTTAAAATTTTGATACAACTGGTGTATCCTTACTTTGGTGTATCCTTACTTTGGTGTATCCTTACTTTTTTTTTACTTGTTACATCTGTGATAGTTAAAAGTAAGTGAGTGGACTGAATCTATTGACTACGCCTATTTTCTGTATTCATTTTTACAGGACATTTCAAGTTCTTCACCGATTGATTTAAAATTTCGAAACATTCGAATAGGCTTGTGTTTTTATATAGACAAGGCTTGTAATTAAGAAAAATTCGGAGATTTAAGATTTTGAATGAACGAACATTTCATTTTTATTTACATAGACTATCTAGAGTCACTTTTGGAGTTGTAGATGTGAAGTTGAAAACTTAAGTTTCAGAGATAATGACAGTTTCTTTTCATCACAGTTAATTCTTTTTTTTTTTTTTTTTTTTTTTTTTTTTTATTCTTTTATTCATCTTTTTTATTTTAATATTTTTGATGTTAGTTACAATAATTAGAACAATGATATTCATAGTTGTTGTGATTGTTATTTCTGTTTCTGTTGTCCTAATTTTGCTATTTTTGTTATTGTTGTGGTTATTGCAACAGTTGTTGTTGTCGTTATTGTTTTATAAACTTAAAATGCTTTTGCACCAAATACTTGCATTTTAACTGAAATATAAATAAAAATGTTATTAATCTGATGATGAGCTCATGATTCTACTATTACTATCAATAAAAATTTGGTAATAATAGCAATAAGGATCGTGAATTATAGTTTTTTATCATGCAAAATTATTAGGAACTTTTTGATAAATAAGGAATGATGATTATTTTATCTGCGTCAGTCGTATTGCATTAAAATTTTCTGTTTTGTTTAAGGGCGTTTTATTTGGTGCAAATGTTTTCTTAGCTGATTATAACTTTTGAACTTTTGAAATGCATGGATTTTATGAGTAATTCCTTTTTATTTTAAGGTTTTCATACTTTTTATTCTATATTTTTGAAGATTTTCCAATTTTTCCATAACCAAAAATTTTGAATCCCCTAATCTCTCCATCGATATTTTTTATTCTAGGTACAGCAAATTTAAACGCATACGGAGCACAACAGTTGCCAACGGTAGCGTATGCTGCCACTACACAGGCTGGTAAATTTGCTAGCGGTGATTTAGATAGTGCGTTATCATCGCTAGCTGACAATTTCTCGGTGAGCGGTAAAGGAACGACTAATCATGGGTGAGGATTTTCGCGCATTTGATTTGTGTACCTTTTTTCTTTTTCTCAACAACTCTTTGAGTTGTCTTTGTTCGAATAATTTCCCTTGTATTATTAGCATATCTTCATTAAAATACTCATTTTCTACTTGTCATTTGTGACATGCAAACGGTTAAATAAGATTATATCTAATTATTTTATAATTTGTTCATTCAGAATGAAGCTACAACAAATATTGTAATTCAGGAAACCAGTTCAATGGAATAATCAAAGTGTAAGACCGGCAGCTGGGGCACATGCGATAGCGCAGCCTCAATATGCTACAATTCCACCACAGCAATGGCCACCAATGGGTGTTTATGCTCCACAACCAGGTATTTCAACTGATGTTTTCTCTTTAGACAAAATAAGTCAAAATGGAACTTTTATTAGAATATGCAACTAAATAACCTCATGCTGAATATCAATAAAAGGTACATCAGGAGGATATGTTATTATGTGCTTTTTATTTTTGTTTGCACTTTTCTTCTCTTCATTTTCAATTTCTTTCTTTTTAATTAATTCTTAGTTGAAAATTTAAAAATAACTCATTTAAATGAGTTTAAATATTAGGAAAAGCAGCTTCATCTAATGTTATAGGCATATATGCTCAGCAACCGATGATCGGTATGTATGCACAGCCGGGGTACAATCCACAAATACAGCAAGCGGCTGCACCGGTATATGGTATAACACCGGGACAAACACCATCTCAAACTGGACAAGCGCAACAAACGGCACCACCACCACCCCATCGCCCATTTATGTAAATTGTGTAGTATTTCACTAGGACAATTTCAAGTTCTTTTTTTTTGTTTTTCTTTTTTTTTTTCTTGTTCAACATGAACAAGAAGTATATGTTTTGGGAATCTTGAAGGAATTCCCTTCTATTAATCAAATTATTTTGAATTATGCATGAACATTTAGTTCAGTATTAATGAAGAACTGCTTATTAGTTTCTAATCTTTATTTTTTTCAGTGTTATCCTTCAATCTTTGACCTTTAATAACATTTCCTTGAAAATTAGAATAGTTTGCATTACTATATTTCATTTCTTTTTTGTGTTGTGTGTTTTATCATGATATCGAAAAAAAGGATATGATATTGCTGTTTGCTTATATCCAGAAAACAAGTTTTTTCGTCTGATCACGTTAGAATTTTTTGCGAGCGTTGATCTCAGATTTCATAGATATTTTCAAATAAATTCTTGAAAAAGGTTTAAAAATTTTTACGAACTAGCCTTTCACACATATATTTATTGGTTATTGATATAAAAGAAAAGTTCATTTTCGTAAGACTTAAAATTGACCATACTTTTGAAATTTTCATTCTCTCCATATATATATATATATACATGCGTGTATCATTCCACTTAAAAATTTTTCTGTCGAATCAAAACTTAGAAAGATAGTGAAATTTTGAAATTCATGCAAATTTTGGTTTTGAAATTTATTAAATTTATTGTTTTTTAGTCTGTAGTAAAATGCATTTTTATAGTCCTGCATTTTTTTTTCTTTCATGCAGTGTTTTTTTTTTTTTTCCTTTTTTAAATGTCTCACCTGTCGAATTAAGTAGCTTTATATTAATTGGTGGCATTCTTTTTTTTGTTTTAAATTTAGAAAGTTTTGAATTTCTGGATTTATCTATCATCGTTTCATTATATGCAAGAAAGAAGAAGGCAAATTTCTATGTATTAAGCTATATATAAATATATTTTACTTATATCTGCGTAGAGATATATTTAACTTATTTTTTCGACTGAATTTTGATTATGATTTAAAATTTTTTTCTGGTATAAATTAATAGTATTATATTGTCGAAAAATAATGTTCCAATATAACAAGCAAAATGCGATCCACGCAGATGTTATTAAAGAAATAAAGTCGTTCGCTTTTTATAATTAAAATTTCTTTCTTACTATGAAAGCAATTATTAATTTACTACTTAAATCAATTTAATACGTTGTGTGGGACAATACATTACAAATTAATTTTATTAATTATTCGGTAATAAAGTTATAGAAGCATACCTGACAATTAGTTTGTTTAACAAATATTTATGCTTAATTAGATAATATTCAATTAATTATTATTAACAAATCCACTCCTAAACTGGAATTAATAAGCCGATTACTAACAATTCCCGTAATGAATCGTTTTAGACATAGCCTAATTTTGTTAATTATTTCAAAATTTCCCGTTTTGAATTCATCAATTTGATCATTCAGCAAGTTATACAATTTTTAAAAATGTAAATTGAGAATAACAGAATGGTAATTTTTACAAATGAAAATTGAAAGTAACAAATCAAAATTGTTCGCATTGTATGAAAGCATCACCATTGGAGGTCAATTTAATTTTTGTGCGATTTGCAAAACAAGCGATGCTGTTTAAAATGGCATTCTCTAAATTGCACATTAATTAGAATAGTGCAATTTTTTACGTATAAAAATCTTCCTAACTTTCCATCACTAATTTAATATTTGATAAAATTTGGTTTTTCTAACTCCAAGATTTCTTTCGACACTGAATTTGGAAAACAAAAGGAATTTAGTTTATCGAAGAAATGAAATTAATTCTTTGGTAATAAGCTATGTATTATTCATATAAAAATGATTTGCTTCGCAATCAAAAAGCTTTAATATTTATTTTTTGTTTATAAAATAATGAGAAATCTATGTTTGATACACTCCATAATTTTTGTGTTCGAAGTTTCGAATTTTAAAAAATAAGTGAAGTTGACATTTGTCCAAAATTTTATAGATAGTATCTTTTTTTAACAATTATTTTGATTGTTTTCATCAAATCAAAGCCATTATAGGATAATTTAAAAACTTTTTGATCAATTATTTGTTAAAATATTACTTTTATTATTCTCTTTTGCATAGTGATGTAAATTTTGTACTGATTTTCCATAATCGTTTCGGAAATTTGATCTTATTTATAAAATCCAAATACCGAAGGTTGCACCGGAAAATTGTTGAGTTCTATTGGATTATACAAATCTGGGAATTCTTCGAAACCTGATGATTTTTAAAAATCTTCACAAATGAATTCAAGATCAATTTGCAGGATTTCATCTTTGCTGGATCAAATTCAGTTTGTCATTAGCAGTAGTAAGTTGTTAGTCATAAATAAATTTCCGCTTTTTTACGATTTTTGAAATTTAACATATTTGCAAAAGTGGTATTTCATTGCTTTAATTTGTGAAGTTTTCCGAAAGTGAATCATTAATCGTAATGACAACAGCATTATCGGATTTTTCTACTGCACTATTTAAATTTCCATGCAGGTTTGAAATATAAGGGAAAATAGACAAATTCATGTTAAAAATAAGCAAACAATTATTTTGTAGTTCAGTTTCTGGTTTAAATCTTACAAGCATAATGGAATGGTCGAATGCATTAATGTATTTCTACATCCTCTTACGGAACTGCCAATCAGAAGTACCGCTGGTGATAACCACCTGGGGAAGCGATGATTTTCAAGCTGCTACCACGAAAGGTTCTGTGAACCAAACAGTGTTTACGAATAATATTTACATTCGCATTCACGACAGTTGTCATCCGGTCGGCCACCAGGCAAAGTTACCTTTCCGTTGTGGCAAATAGTAACCGAATAGTTCTGAAAGAATTCAGTGTGATGGAAACAGGTATGTCCAGACTTGTTCATCAAGGAAGCAATTAATTCTTTGCAGCATTCTTGACACTGACAAAGACACGCGACAGGATGGAATCATTAGTGGAGGGTTTAGCGGAGTGTGAACAATTGCAGTGTGATGGAACTGTTGGTTTCGGTGGTTCGCCGGATGAGACAGGCGAAACTCGACTTGATGCACTCGTTTTTGATGGGTACTTTTGATCTTTCTCCCTTAAAAATTTTGATTTGTTTCGAATTTGTGGATTTGTGACACGATTTTTCGTCTCATGAATATAGTCGAATTGAATTGAATCATTTAATTATATCAATAATTTGAATCTCATGGTTTTTTAATTTTTGGTATTTTTCCAGTATAGTTAGGACATTAGCAAATGTATTTTGTCTCATTTTGACCAACTTAATCATAGCTACATTCACGTTTGAAAGACTGATTAATAGTTGTTCATTAAAGTGATTATTCAGTGACTTTTCATTCATTACATTAAATTCACAGATTGGTCAAATTCACCTTCATTTTATGATTAAATAGAAATATATCAAATTTTAGGTAATTTAAAATCACTTCCTTCCTAAAACCTAACAGTTAATTAATCTACTATAAATATTAATTGTATTTTTATTTTATTTAAAAAAGGAAGAGATTTTTTAGTTTAAATCATGAAATGGGTGCTGTTGGTTCATTACCAAATGTCAAGAATGCGGCACGTGTAGCTTATGCAGTAATGAAATATACGAAGCATTCAATATTAGTCGGTGATCACGGTATGTTTATTTTCTTTTCTTCTTTTAGCTTATTAAGTTGGTAAAGTAGAATAATTAGTGCATCACAGACTAGCATTTGTATACTTTAACTAAAATTCTTTTTCGAAAAATTTTCTGAAAAAAAAAATTTCAACTATAATTTTTTCTAAAAGTTAAATGAAACTGCTAGATTTTTTCTAGCTTTAATATGCATTGTCAAATATCTAACTTAATCAATAGACTGCAGTGATAAGATAGATCAAACATTCTAGTTCTATTGCTGATTTTATGATCATCTTTTAGAATAATAATAGTATGAGGATATTCCTGGTGATTGGGATGTTTATTGATGATTGTGGTGTTTATCAATCGTTATATTCTAAGCTCAGTTTTTTGATCAAAATTTAGTTGGTTAATTTCGATGGGAAACTTTACTATAAGCTTATGCATGCTCGTTTATTTTTTATTGATTACCACAGCTTCACTGTTGTAATTTACGATATCAATAAAAAGTAAATGGCGTGAGCTGAAAACGTGAACTTGTAAAAAAGTTTTCCGGTGGGATTAGCAGACTGATTCTAATCAATAAATTGAATTTTCGAATTAATGATTAATAAACATTATAATTATCTGTGCGGCATTGATTGTTTTTGTGAGAAATATCCTTATACCATCATTAAACGAATTATCAGTTCATATATTTCATGTTGTAAAGTATATAGTGTATTGTGTTACGCTATTTCTCACGTAGTCCATCTGTTTTATAATTTGTTTGTTATTGCTATTTTGTAAATATTATCAGCATTTACTATTTCGAAGTTCAAATTATTTAAATTTAAATTTGAACAAATGATGAATTTATTCTTATAATTTAGCAGCCGATTTTGCTGCTGACATGGGGTTTAAACGAGAATCATTGTACACTAATAGCTCATATATTGCTCATCAAAAATGGATCAAACAAAATTGTCAGCCGAATTACAGAAAAGTTCATTTTGTCACCAATTTTTAGATAATTAAATTTTACTTTTAGTTTGACATAGACTTCAATTCCGGTTTTAATTTTAATTTGATTTTTTCCATTGTTTCTGTTTAAATAAATTTGTCCATTTTGCAGAAATTAGAACTTGTGGCTCAAAATAAATTTGTAGTTCTCGCTAATTTCAGAATGTATTGCCAAATCCGAACAAATTTTGTGGCCCGTACAAACCTGCGATTGGTAAAAACAAATTCAAATACAGCCAGTCGCAGGTGAAACTTTTTTCTGAGTGTTTTATCTTTCTGAAATCGTATTATCCGGATATCTTTTTTAGTTAATTATGTAACGTGTTATAATGTAATATATCAAATGTATACTAGCCTACATGGTCATCACTGACCTCTTGAAAAGAGATTTCTTTGTTTTGCCAATTTGCCTTTTGATTGCTTGAGCCATTTAATTTTTACAAATTAAAAAGTTGCAATACTTCTCGATCTACTTGGACTTTATATTTGCTTTGTATTTTGATTGTGTTATTTACCACCACTTTTAATTTACGCTAAGATTCCAGATTGAATTTCATTTAAAAAAAAGGATTCACAAATTTAGATTTGTAAAATTAAATTTCAGGATTTATCTAATATTTAAAGTAATTAGAAAAGAATTCCAAAAATATAAATCTATTTTTAGATTAATCGTCGCAATCACGATACCATTGGTATGATTATTATTGATTTCGAAAATAATATTGCTGCTGGTACATCAACCAATGGGGCTAATCATAAAGTTCCCGGGTATTTTTTTCAAAAATGATTGCTGATTTGACAGTCATTAGATGGAAAAGCAGATTTAGAATGTTTGCGTAAAATCAGTAAAATTGTGAATGCAGTTCAAATTTTTTGAACTCAATTCATGGAATTTCAGCAAGTCTAATATATATTAGCTATTGATTAGATGTCAAAAAAATATCAGTTTCAAATCAGCTAATGATTGATCAGATTGATTTAATGGCTTAAATCATAAATTTTTTTGCTAAGCCAAGCATAACTTTGTCTACGTCTTTATAATCGGAAAATTTATTGCATTTATAAATAAATAATTAAAGTAAAATTCAGAAATTCATTTCATTTCTTTTTTAAAGTTTTAATTTCAGACGAATAGGTGATTCACCGTTACCAGGTGCTGGTGCATATGCCGACAATGATATCGGTGGCGCGGTAAGTACCGGCGATGGTGATATTATGATGAGATTTGTTTCCAGGTATTTTTTGTATAATTTCTCTTTTATCACTTTACTTACTGGCTCAATAAATCGCATAATTAATTACTACTTTGATTCAATATCAGTTAACTGAAATATTTCATAATAATGATTTGTAAAATGCTAAATTTAATTTTTTTTTTTTTTTTGAAAATAGCTATCAAACAGTTCATTATATGCGCGAAGGTAAAACACCGACAGCAGCTGCCGAAATAACAGTTCGTGCCATTTCGCGCAAATATCCAAATTTTTTTGGCGCAATTGTGGCAGTCAACAAAATGGGTCATTTTGGTGCTGCATGTCATGGCATGGATTCCTTCAAATTTTGTATGCAAAATCAAAATTTTAAGAAAGTTAAGGTTATGTCTGTAACATGCATTTAAGTGTTGATTGAATTTTTGGTTCATAAAATGATTATTTCCTTGAAATATAATTAAAAAACATTTAGCATTTAAACATATTTGTTTATTCAGATTATTTAAATTTCTAATTAAGCGTTTTATCATTGGTGCAAATAAATTTCTAATTATTATTTGCTTAGCAAATTTCAAATTACGCCACTTTCTTTGTTCATCCATTATAATTGACAATAGACAAATAGCCGTAATGAAGAAAATTGATTGAAAGTGACATAATATTCTTGTTTGTTAAGCTTCCCGAAGTTTCCGGAAACAGAATCTCGAAAAATTATCGAGAATCCTTTTTTTTTCTTTTTTTCATAGAAAAAAAATTGTAGGTTAAATATGTATAAGAGTCTTGAGTCATTAATCATGAAAAAATTTAAAATGATATTTCAGAATTCCTCGGTATTTGAATTTAAGACATTTCTTACATTCTTAACAAAATATTTTTTTTATTCTATCTGGCAACTTTGTTCTTTCGAGAATATGTTTTCTAAAGTAGAGATCGAACTCTTTAACTGCTGCTGAGTTATGATTAATAAGTTTGAGCAGAATTACAATTTATACTGAATCATGATTGCCGTTATAGATGATACTATAGCTTTTAGCAAATCAAAATTATAATTGTTATTGTTAGCAAATAATTATTAAGATTTCAGGAACTTCATTTTGCTAAGGTTAATCGTGAATACGATAACAACAGTATTCCATCAACATTAATCATAATTATAAATATTAATTTCAAATTGCAGATAAAAATATAATTATGATTGCTGATAAGTTTATATAGTGATGGTATATCATGATAATTAGCAAATCATGAATCGTGATTACAAGTTTAAAAAATGCAAATATTTAGCTACTAATTCGAATCTCAGGAATAAGTAGCCATATAAATGCTCTGATTTTCGTATTTTTTCTTTCTTTTTTTCTTGTAGAAGGAAGAAAATTTTGTTTTATTTTATAATTTCTGAAATATTTCACTCAGAAATTTGGAAATTTTGGCGATAAAGAAATCATTTATGGCAATTACCTATGATAGTTTGCAGTTTTTTCCTCTTTTTTCTTTAAAAATATATATATATATATAAATGCTGTTTTGTATTTCTGCGTACTTCATCATCGACATATTATTATTATTATTAATGGAATAATAGTATTATCACTATATCCTTACGCTAATTATTAAGCGTCAGTTATTATGGTTATTATTTATAATTAATGATTTGCTATTATTTTACCTTTCTTTTTTTCCGTATCATTTATTCAATATCTTTCCGAAACAGAACAGGTTTACTAGTTTTGATTTTCATTAACTTTATTCTAAAAAGATGCAGAAAGAAGATCAGTTATTTCGAAATAAAAATTTGCCAGTTCATAACATACTTGATTTTAATCATTGAAGATAGGTGTCTAAAAAGTCTCAAAACTGGAAATATCTTAGTAGAGATAATTCATACTTTATCCAAGCTAAATTATTATTTTAGATATCAAATAACCATTTTAGTAAATGAAGAAGAAGGTAATATGCTTCATTAAATGGTTAAATATTCCATCGCTATTGCATCAGTTAGTACTCAATAAATTAATAACTATAAATTTTAACAACGAGATAAACAAAAAATCAGAAATTTTAGTTCTCTTCCTATTCAGTTTGAACATTCAACTAAAATATAATAATTTTTTCGTTTTCAAATATAAATGAAATACATTATATTAACGTGTTTTTAAAGTACTTATAAAAAATGTTTGCAGTAGTCCTGAAATCTGAATTAGCAAAATGAAAGGCATATAACACAACAGAGTGCAAAAAAAATGACTATTTAGATCGGTATAGAGAAACATCCTAGATGTGCCGTAGCCACGTGTACGTGATACAGTTCGGCTTCTAGTTCCACACAACCATCCAGAGTTGTTTGCCGGAATTTTAACTAGAAATAATACTTTCATATTTTCTATTCAATTTCTAATTAACTCTTCATTTTCATTTTTAAAGTATTGCAACGAGGTTCAAAAATATTGCTTAAAAATTGTTATAAAAACAAGTATATTTAAATTTAAGAAATGTCATAATTTAAATTTACTTACATTACGTAAACGTAAACAAATAGCAGCATACTCCTTCAAAAACGGCAGTGACAAGCAATACGGCGGTGGATTACGCACTGCAAAGAAAAAATGAAAAATGCGCAAAAAAGGAGAAAAAATTATTTCTGCAAATAAATTTGCAGAAACTAAATGTATAAGCAGATTTCAAGATTTTCGTCATTCATTCATTTTCAGCCATTTAAACATACTGCTACATAGTCGAATTACTGTGGTGCAGCACATTTCGGGAATTATATTACACTTTTCCAGAAAGGAACATTGATTTTGGAAAAGAAAATATAATTTTTCCAGCTGTTTTTCTTTTCAAACTATAGCAAATGAGAAGTCAGCAAAAAGAGGAACTGAAGGGAAGAAAAAGAATAAAAACAGAAACTAACAGGATAACTCTTTCGAAACATAAATATAGCCATTGA
Source organism: Onchocerca flexuosa (assembly GCA_002249935.1). Classification (NCBI taxonomy): domain Eukaryota; kingdom Metazoa; phylum Nematoda; class Chromadorea; order Rhabditida; family Onchocercidae; genus Onchocerca; species Onchocerca flexuosa. The sequence goes on along the minus strand of KZ270023.1, from coordinate 276,544 downwards.
TGGAGAGGGATAAACGGACACCGATATCCTCTGCCACGTATGTTATATTCAGACAACCTAAAATTCTCCTCTCAACATAATTTTTCCACGGATTTTAAGTCAGCTAATACAGATGTATTGTGTTTTATTACAGTACAACGGAGTACAGTATACCGCCAGTAAACATAGGTATATCACATTGCATTACAGTTATAATAAATGTCAGGAGGTAAGTCCTACTATGCTGATATGATATAATATCAGCAAATCTATTGTATTCATTGTAAGCTTCTGTCAGTGAGAACAGAGATATCACCACTGTGTCACAGTACTGCCAGTAAATTCAGATATATTATATTATATTGCTGTGCTACGGAATGGCATCAATGGATGTAGATTCCTCATACTTACAGAATAATATATTACAGTACTAATGTCAGCAAGTATGAGTATATTGTACGGATGTTGCGGCATAACGAGAATAGATAAATAATAATTTAACGAAGTGGTATTCTACTTGATTCTGGTCTCTAGAAATAATGATCAAGTTAGCTAGACTGATCTCTTCCGTATAACTACTCCATCTTGAGATATATTCCCATGAATATGCAAAAAGAATATGATTCAAGTCTGCATTAAATTCAAATATTTGGAGCATTTTTTTCTAAACTCTGCTAAATAAACCACCATCAGGAAAATTTTCAGGATTTAAATTAGATATTAGCTATTCTAAAACTCGACAAACTTTATGCCCTTCGAACAAGAATTTTTTTTTGCAGTGATTTATAGAATTTTATAGAATGCAAAAAAATTGATGTTGAAATTTGAATTTAAATTATATCAACAACAGAGTAAGCATTTTTTTTTTTCATTTTACTTCATATGGTAGTAAGCTGAAGGTAAGTAACTGTTTAATGCATGAAGGGTAGCTTTTTAAGTTGAAAGTAATCTCATGGAAATATACTACAAAACTATTACTAGCATATCTCAAAAAGAAACGGAAAAAATGGTAAAAAAAAATTTGCTTAGGAAAAAACAAGTCAAAAATTGGATAAATTAAGAAAATTTCCACAATTCTCGTATTCCTTTTCCATTTTTTTCTTTGGCCTAGTTATGCTATTACAATACTTTCTAATAGACCTTAATTCATCGATTTGTCCCCTATAAAGTGTCATCATTTGCTGTCATTTTCTTGGCTGCAATCCAGCCCAAAGGATGAAAAAGCAAAAAATGAAGCTGTTTCATACCGAAATCATTAAGACCAATTTTCGCAATGTTTAGCATAATGCAGCATGCACAATTTTTCGGAATGCATTGGCAGTTTGTTGCATTCATAGCATCGTTGTATATGTAATTCGATAACGAGCCTTCAAACTATTTTTATTATTCAATTATTCAAACAAATTCCTCAAAAAAATTTCGAATTTTCAATTTTCTTTCTCACTTCGTTCTTTGTTTTTTTTTCCTTAATTTATGCAAACCACAGAATTCCATTTTTTATTCGTTAAAAATTTCAAAATTTCTTAGCAGTTCAGGACAGAAAA
>KZ270023.1:234660-272652 GCA_002249935.1 Onchocerca flexuosa | reverse complement strand
ATTATTATTATTATTATTATTATTATTATTATTATTATTATTATTATTATTACTTTATTATTATTATTATTATTTATTAATTATTATGGCAAATACATTATTGCATATATTGTATTTTAATGGGAGCACTACCATATTCTAGAAAATGTTTGAAACCTTTATAATTACTCGATATTTTGCATTATCATTTCATGTTATTATCATTTAATATAGTCAATCTTTTTTGATTCGCAATCAAATGTTTGTGTAAGAGTAAGAAAAATATTTGCAATTCATTTATGAAATGAAATCCTAAGTGATTCAACCTTGCATGCCAAAAGGTAAATCGAAAAGTCTTAATCCTAAATATATTTTGCCGTTATATAATTTCATCGCTTTTGTTAATCGTATTACTGTTGAATCGCTGTAGCGATTGTGATTGTGCCTTAACAGTCCTCCATCCTGCATCATTACACTCTGAAATTTTGCCATTAATTACCTAACATTATCTGAATGATATGTTCTGTTCAAAATATCTTATGTATTGACCGTAATATTCATGATATACTAATAATATTATATTCATATTATTTACAATATTTGTAATTTATTCCTTCGTAATATCTTATTAATTTTTCGATTCTTCCAAACAATCATCTTCGAACTGCACTTTTTTCTTGCGACAAAGGCACCATTATCTTCATCATCTTTTAAAATTACTGTAACATGATTAATTAATAAGATGAGTGATTGAATATAAAGATTGAACTCCCATCATGATAAGAAAATGGCAGTAATAAACATTTATTTTTTTAAACGAGTTTCAGAATTTTAAATAAAATAATAATTTGGGAAAAAAAAGTCCCTTTTCAATAATATCAACCATATTTTTAAGCGAAATTTATCAAAACGCATCTTTAATAAACTTCAATTTAAACCTACAATACTTGAAGATTTAATACAGTATTTATCCAATAAGAAAACTTCTGAAATCACAATCTTAATTTCCGAATTATTGTAAACAACAATTTTCACGATATTCAATCTCACATTAAATGGAAGCTTACGGTATATTAAGACAAGTAAAATTCTTGAAAACAAATTTACAAATAGCGATTTCTATTGATATTTCTAAGCATCTCTTCTCATTGCCAAGAAATGCTTTTATTGATTACTCCATTCAATTATCTTTTCAATATTCATTCCTTTAGTTCATTTTAGAGTTCCTATTGAATTACTGATATATCTAATATAAACTAAAACAACAATGGGTATGATCTTAAATAAAGGATAATTTCTTTCTATGAATATAACCATTTGAATTCGAAATTAAATCACTCACAAATTCCTACTTGTTCAAATCTGTTATGTTCTGAATAGTTGATTAACTTAATTGTATTAAAAGGAAAATAAAAAATTAAAATCGCAGGCTGAATGATTATTGATTATTTAGCATTCAAATTAATGGAGGACAACTTAATATTTCAACATCTTTAGAAATTTATTCAAAACTATCTTCAAAAATTTTATCGTATCGAATTTTGCATATATCATCTGCACCCAATAAATTTTCCTCTACGTGACCGATTCCAGAGAGTCAAATACATCTCTCCAGTATCGATCATACATCCATTCAATACAAAAATAATTCATTTATTATCTTTGCTATTTGTTTAGCAATAATTGTGTCTTGTTTAATTGAGAAATACTCCGTCTACTCAGAACAATGTGAAAATCAATGCGAAAAAAGAAGGAAATCAAACAAATGAATAAACATGCCTGTAAATCGAAATGGTTGGGAGAATACAGCACGGAAATGGCATATGGTATCGAACAAGGTGGATCATTTTCACAGATTATTGTATCTCCAGTTGGTGAAAGTTTGATATGAAGATCCAAATATGAATGTGCCTAAATACATTGATCAATTAATTTATTAAATTTGAAGAAGTTATTATAAATGATTTGGAAACTATTAAAGTTTTGGAATTTGATTATAATAGAAATTTTGTCAAAAAAATTGAATAATGAGTATTGAATTAAGAAAATTTGCTGAAAAATATGTGAAAACTTTATTTTTATTATCTTAAGTCTAAATTATAAGAAATTTTATTTAAATCAATTTATGATATTCAAGTGAAAAGTACGAAAAAGCAAGTATTGAGGACCGCAATCAATAAATTAATATCTAAATTTGTTTATATACTGCTTCAAAAAACTCATGCCAAAATAATAAAAAATAACAATCCAACAACTGGTTGAAACTAAGGTATGGATAGCATCTGTTAGCGTGCAATGAAATAATGCTGAATGTATTCACGCCAGGTAATGCTAGATATTTACGTGTAAAACGTGAACATTCATTAACTGAACATCCTACTGCATCAATTTAAGAAAATTTGGCATGCATGATTTTGCAATATTTTCAATATATCTCTGATGACAGTTGCAGACAAAACTTGTGTAAGATTCAGTTCTAATTTATCGCGTCTATCCTTAAGTTGTTCTTTTTGAAAGCTCGAATTATGCAAGTAATAATTAATTAAATTATTAAATATGATATAAAGAAATGTGGCATCGTATCAGTTCCCATTACAGTACTCTTTTTCTGCTGACCGCGATCTGTGGTTGCAAAAACCATAGACGTATTTTCACGTTTAACATATTTGATTTAAAATGAAATATTTCAAATGAAAGAAGGGAATTAAAATTGGTAACTTACTTTTCGAAAATGTGAAATATGCGCCTCATTTGCTGTGATTAGCAGAGAAAATATGATAATAGCTGCTGTTAACATCAGATATATCAGGATAGAAGGAAAATGAAAAATTGTGTACCCAAATATTTTCCGAAAAAAAGGAGTTCCAAACAGACTAACAGAAAATGAAATCAATTAATATGAAGGAAACATTGCAGTTAGTTTGACTGACAAAAGTTCAGTGTTTCCGATATAATCGGAAATATCAAAAATGATAAAGCGATAATTATCAGCTAATGACACTAACCGGATTACGGCGTGCAGTTGGGATTACAATAACGGAAAATAGTAGCAATAACAATTCTAAACAACAGGAGAATTTGCTTTTGCTGAGAATCAAATTATTGATTTTTTCACTAAAGAAATCAATGTTCATTCAAACTTTGATTACTCATCATTAATTGATATGAACTTGATGAACAAGCAATGATAAATTGAAAGATTAAATTAGGAGATTGTCTACAGTTATGAAAAAGGAGATCAAGGCTAACTTGTTAAGGAATTATAAAAATGTAAGCAAATATTAAAGTTTGTTAAGAGCTAAATAAACCATAATGACAGTATGGAGTGTTGGACGAATGACATAATCGGATCGTTCGAACTACGATTATCGGTTTCTATCAGGCGATGAATCAAGATGAACCAGTTAATAAGCCTTGTTTAAGAAGTATTGGTACTTGAGGCTATCCAGTTTGCTCGACTAAAGCAGATAGAGATTTCCGGCCAAAATATAAAATATAGTGAATGCAGTCGGAATTTAAGCAAATACTACTAGTAAATCAGACAATCGTTTCATGACAAGTTTATCCATACAGGATTGAAATAGCAGTTATTATTTGATTGTTTTTTGGAGAAAAGAAAAATTCTACTGCAGAAACACTTTTTTTCAAGATAAAAAATTAAACAAAACTTTTATGCATCGTAATCTGTTTTGATTCATTGCTTTCATTAATATCTCTTTATTTATTTATATTTTTGAAAAAAAAAAGTTGAAAGAAAGGAATTTTAGTTAGAAAAGAAAAAAAAAACGATTAGATTTAGAAGAGGAGTAATGATTAAGTTGTCGGGTAAAAACAGTATTAACAATTATTGGCAGTGATGTTAGCAAAAATGAATTAATGTCAATTATTTTATATCAATTGGTTTTACATTTGATAAAAACAAAAGTGGCGACAATAGCGAAGTTAGTCTTTTTTCGACTGCGATTTCTTGTCAAATACATGAAAGAATAGGTAAATAAATGATGAATATGCAGGAAAATAAAATTGTATTTTAATCGAAACTAGTTCGATCAAGGTTAATGAAATTATTCCTGATCAATAGTATTAGCGATATCAAGGATAGAACGATAGGATTCATTCCCGATAGATGAATTATTTATAAAAATATTTCAAATAAATAATATGAGAAATTAAATTATCGAAGAGACGCATCAGAAATCATTGTGTTTTCGAAATAATTCTTTTTTGCTTATTATGCCCAACAATTTATTGGTGACATAAGATAGAACACATCAAAAGACATTTTAAGAATAAAAGAAAGTTCTTTCAATGTGAACAATAAAATAACTATTATTAAATGAAGAAATTCCGAAAACATTCGAAAAAAGACACCGAAAATTCTGTCGTCTTTTTTTGAAGAGTTTTATCAAATAAATTTCATTTCCTCGACAATAAAAAAAAGAAGAAAAAATAAAGAAAGCTTTTAACCACGAACTGAAATGAAAATGACAAATGAAAATAGTCATTTCTTTTTCTTTTTTTTTAAAATAATGATGAATATTGCGGCATAAAGTGCGATTTAATCATTTCTTGTAAACAACAGTTTTGAAATGATGGTAATGATGTTAACGACAAGAATGACGTTGGTGATGGTGATAATGATGAAGAAGATGATGATGGCAAAATGATAGTAATGATGGTAAGATGATGATGATGATGTTGACGTAACAATTATCATTGAAAGAAAAGCTCACACGACGTTAACCATGAAATTTCTTCATCTCAAATGCTACAAACTTGTTTGAGCTGTTGCATAGATGAGAACAAATACCCGAGCATAAAAAATGTCCCCTTTATCTTTATTTGTCATTTTTTCTTCTGTCGTTTTATATGAAAAAAGAAAAGTGAAATTTATCGATTAATTGCTTATTTATTTCTATTTAAAACATAATATTGGCATAATTGATTAGCATTATAAACGCTTTAAAAATTCCATCACCAAAAAAAGATAATTAAACGATGGTGTTCGATTATGATGAGTTTTTGTTCGAAATAATTTTGTTCTTGATTTCTCCAGTTTTTTCAGAACACTTCATATTCTTCTTGTAAAAGTAATTTTGGCATGTTTTTGAAATAGTTTTCCAGAACAAATTTAAATTTCTCATTGTTAATTAAATAAGTTGAGTAAGCAGAGAAAAATTTCATTAACGCCAAATACAAACATATGTATATGGATATATGTCCTTTGTATAAAGAATCGTCAAGTAAAATGTTAGATGTGCTGAAAACACTAAGTGCTAAATAAAATGTCAAATGTAGAAGTCATGCAAATTAATTAATTCATAAAGAGATGTAATTGTTACATTGCTTTTTACTATGTCTTTAACTTTTTTCACATCATTATTGTTAAGAAGAAGAATAAAGTATAGTGTTGTTTTTTCTGAAAAGGGAAAATTTATCGAATGACAGTCACATAATCGATAATTTTGCCATTAATACAACATAAATTGGTAAGCAATTTTTAGATAGAGGATAATGCAAGAAATGCCGAAAATAGTATAGTAAGTTGGCTGAATTCCAGAGTTATCAAATAATTTGATTTCTGCTTTGAATTATTTGTCGAGCCTGTCAGCTAAGAAGATGATGATTGAGTGCCAAGTGGAAGAGATCCAAATCACGGACACTTTTCACTTTCCATAGTGGAATATTTTCCTGAAAAATAACGACGAATGTTGCTTCCAGACAAATAATGGTATCCGTAAGTGTAATGAATGTTAATTAAAACCTCACTTACTCACTTGATATGTATCGATCCAAGCATGTTCATGATTCATAAAATCGATGGAAAAATAATATGTAAAGATAAAGTAGTAGTAAAGTTAAAAATTAGAGAACATAACAGAATATAATGCATGTTAATTTACCCTTTTAGAGCAGATTGATTAATGGTTTCAATGGCTGTGTTTATGACGATTTTTGAAGTAATTCTAAGAAATTTTCAGAATTTTAAAAAAAAAAAAAACAGTAAGGAAATATTATAAATACTGAAAATTGAGACTAACATATTTATTTAATTGCCACTTCTAGTTCAGTTTTTCTAGTCGTATCATCGAAAATAGTTACAAATGCGGACTTTTGAAAAAATGCGGAATGCGAACTGGATGAATAAATTTCGATCAATTAGAGCGCGTGAGATAATCAAAGACATGAATTTAAATCAATCACAGAATTTTCAACAGACTTAAGTATTAAAAGTTTCTAATGACATTTGAAAAAAAAAAGTTGAAATGCTTTTGTCATGGTAAGCAAAAATTTTGAAGAATTTATTGCAGTATGTTAAAATTTCATATTCTTTTTCAAAAATATTCTTCTTTCTCTTCGTGTTTGCTGCTTCTGATGATACTTCATATTTAGCACAAAATTAATTTTTAAGGAAGATTTTTTAAAATCAAAATTAAAAAAAAAAAAACGACCTTCAGGAGATTGAAAGATTCTTTTTTATAAAGGAAATTTCTACTGACCTTTAGCAATTTATATCTCTTAACAGAACAAGTTACAATGACACTTCGATTTCTTGTAAAATATTTCACCTTTCCCAAAAAAATGGTATTTACCAAATGTTATGGAGGGAAAAAGACGAAACTATTTGTAAATAAAAATTTTCGTTCTCTTCTTGCAAACTCAAAGATTACTTTACCTCAAATTAGTTCCATATTTCATTTCATTTCAATTTTATCCATGTTCTCTACATTCATTTTTATAATTTTTAGTTTTCGGTATCAATCATTGCTGTTTGTTTTTCATCGCAAAATCCTCTATTCTTTCGTTTTTAAAATGAGCAATTTTGAAATGATTCCATTTTCATTATTTCATGCAGATATTAAAAATTATTCTAAACATATTTGTTGCGCAAGAAATTTTTGTCAGATATTTTTACCAGGTAAACATTTTCCCAAACATATTTGTTTGAGTGAAAAGTTCTCAAATCATTGGACCAGTGAAAAGTTCCTAGCTGTTTTTTATTTTTAAATGAAGTAATTTAAATTAAGTAATATTAAGTAATGAATGTGAAAAATCAATCAGTGATAATTTTGTCAAATACACATGCATTCCGCTGGAATGCACTGATCTTCTGAATTGCTAAAAATAATTTTTGTGAAGAAATTTGTAAGAAATCTAAATAAAGTTTATTCTTTTCTCATGAATAGAATAAATATATTATATCCTGAGAATCAAAACAAATAAATATAATTTTGCGATAATTTATAGAAAACTTCCATAAAATTCTACAAAAAATCCATGAAAATTTTAAAAATTAGGCAAAATTTCATGAAAGTGATATATTGCCTACATTGATCTTGTTTACTGAATCTAAATTTGCTAATGAATGTAGGTAAACAACGTTTAATTTGATTTAGTTAATTTCAAAAAACTAAATCGTGAAATTAATTTAACCGTAAAAAACTAATTTTTGCCCACACATAAGTATAACAATTTGAAATTATGCTATTATGAGATTAAAATTAAGTGCATTAATTCAAAACAAATCAATTTTAAAATACCAGTTATTTTGATAATTGAAATTAATGTTTAATCATTCTAAAATATCAATGCGCTGATGACATTAATATTGTCGAAATTATTAACTTCTCAATAATCTATTATTTAAATTTTGTTTCATTTGGATTTAAATCTCGAAAGCCATTGAAAATTATCATTTGAGATGTTTATCCACTTCTTTTCCGTCAATTACTTTTTTATGATGATTTCATCCTAATTTTCTGAAATTTTTTTTCCACAGTGATTCCATTTAACAACGATTTTTTGCAATGATTTTCAAATAATTTTTTGTAATATTTTAGTTGAAAGAGAGTTAATTCCTTGATTTACTCCTCCTTGATTTACTCCTTGCTTTTATAACTGTAACCTATCCAGACACTGATATCTTACAACTATTTCTTTCACTTCCTGTTAGAGCAATCCAATAAATCTTTCCTACTGCGAATTTATTTTGCACGACGAATTTTATTTCTAATGTTATAATAATTTCAAAATTTAATATTTAACTGTTTTAATTCACCCAAAATTTGAAAATGTTTTCATTTCTTTTACTTCTACTGCTGCATTTAAAATTATGTTTTCATATTTAACATTCAAATCTGAAATTCATTTCATGCCTTTATATTATATTATTAATATCTGATTAAAATATAAAGTATTAAAGTACTTTTGATTTGATTTTAAAAATCAATTCGTTATGCATATTCATCATTTTTTTTTCTGTCGACTACATTTTTGAATAATCCTTAAAATTTTAGCAGTGAAATAATTCTTATAAATAAAATTTTAATTTAAAATAAAATTTCAAGAAAAAAAGTAAACAAATAAATGATAATCAAACCTTTTTGGCAATTTCATGTGTATCAAGATGTGTTGATATAATAACAAAGGAGCATTTTTTGCCAAAATGGCTCAAAATTCGATCGATTACCGCTTCTTTACCAATTTTCATCATACTATAAACATTTTCCGCCGGTATCATTGAGCTTTGCTCCATAATTAATAATTTAGCTAATGTGGAAACTATGTTTTCGCCAGTCAATAACACATTTGCATAATGATCTCGAGATGATCTATAAATTTAAATTAAATTTCTTTCAAAAATTAAACAAAATAAAATACCAAAAAAGAAAAAGAAAAAATCCACATACATAGATGAATAATTGTAATCAGTGACTTATTCACACTTTATTATTACTTTAGCTTCAATGGAAAAATCCTTCAGGAAGATGCATTGCTTAACCGTATTGTACTATTCGCTTAATGGTAGAAATGCTGGAAATTTCCATATAATCAATCCGTTCCGGATGCTCTATTGCAAGTGTGAATGGAAATTATTGATTTATTCCGGGAAGCTGGTAACTTCTTAGTGGTGAAGGATGGAGAAGAGGAAATGGAGGAAGAAGAGGAAAAACACACATTTTATTTTAATTGATTAAAATTAAGCATTTCAGATTTTCAACCGGAAATGAAAATGATTTAGTTATATTTAATTATATACCTATCGATAATTAGTTTCAAACATTGTCCAACACTTTCGCCCCAACCTCGAGTCAATGGATCCATAGTTGCTTTTAACGCTAACAATTCGGCTCGTTCTGCATTTCCAATCCTTTCCAAAAGACCTGAAGAAAAGTGAAAAAATTTATAAATAATTAAATTGATTTTTAGATCTCGTAATTATAAATTTTCAAGTGCTAAGATTATATTTAATTAAAATCAACTGAAATAATTTAAATAACTTTATAATCATATTACTAATAAATAATTATGAAATCCACTCTGCTGCCGGAAATTATAGGAAAATTTCAAGGCAACCAAAAAATAATTGTTCTGAATAGTATTTTAAATAGCTTGAATTAAATAACTGTTTAATTCAATTTAACAAAAATTGTAGAAAACAACCTGTAAAAAAGCTTAGTTTATAAAAGCGGTAGTTTCAATAAAACTTTTAAAAGTTCATGGAAAATGAATATATGCAATTTGTTATTCTTTTCTTTTTTGAAATTTTATTAATTTTTTCAGAAAAAAACATTATGCTATATTTCTTCGTATTAATTAACAATTTATATTAAAATAAGTCCAAGCAAGTTTTTTTTATGAAAATTCTTTTTTCGACATCAGAAAATTCGAACCAGCAAAATTATTTTTATACGAATTATAAGTATCTTTGATGTGTTGGTACTTCGCAGCCAATTTTCTCATCCAATCTACACCTCCACGTGCGTGACCTAACAACGATGATTCCGTACTAGCCATGGCTGACGTGCTTGGCGTATCGATGCCGATTGGTGGATAAGCGATATCATCAAATGTATCATCGATATTGGCATCTTCGATATTCACATATTCGCAATCTTGCTGGAGAAAGAAAAAATAAATAAATGCCTGAATAATTGCATATAATGAAAAAAAAAAAAAAAGCCTGATACTATGAACAAATTTGAATAATTTCGGTATGCTTACATCGTCTTGATCAATACTAAAAATGGATGCAACAAATCGATCCACATTGGTATTGATCGTTTGTGCTAATCGTTCATTACGGATCGGGTCGCTGGATCGGAGAAAAAAGTTGGACAATACACAGACATCTTCCATTTCCCAAATAAATGCACGCTTGTATTGATGTTCTGGACTGTTTGTGTTTCTTGGATTTTTCTTACGTTTTGCTGTTTTATCTTTGAAAAAAGATGAATAATTGTTACGAAAAAAATCACTGCAAAAAGCTGTTGATTGGTGAAATTTTTATGACAGAAAATACTTTGTACTAATTATTGCATGACTTCTACTAAAATTGGGAAAAATTAATCAATTAATCGCTAAAGGTTATCTCTCCATTTGTCAATAAACTTATTAATGAGTTGAGTAAATTTGCGGCCAAATAAAACTCTGATTTTTCAAAGAAAAACAAATTTACAATTCTATAATTTAATGAAATTATGAATGGGCCAAAATTACTCAATTTTGATAGTAATACGCAAATTATAATTAGAATGAAGGCTCATCCGTTATTTGCTGAAAATAATAGTCTTGAAAGCACAAAATAAATTTTAAATTATGAATAAAACCTACTTGTTCGCTTCGTTTCATGTTTTGTGGTGAAAGAAGACAACTGATTGGACGTATTCATCTCATTTGCTAATGGATTCATCGCCTGAAATGATCATTCTTTGCTTTCAGCTTACCTTCTTTAAAGCAATTCTTGCTGAAAATTTTTACAAATTTTACGTGGAAAGCCTGGATTTGTTGAAGTAAGCTAGAAACCTGCACTCAACACGCAGTCATTCGTGCTAGCACTAAGCGTTGCGTTACGCCAATCAGATTGTAATCAAATCGCTTCGACTATCTCAAACTATCCGATCTTTCAAGATATTCACTTTCTACGCATCTATCGATTTTTCGATCGTTTATAAAAACCTTGATACAATGAGCAAAGAAGAAGGACTGTTTATGTGTGTAGTAATATTTATTATTAACAAAGGTAGAAAAAGGTGTGGAGATATGGGGAATCGAACCCCAGCCCTCTCCCATGCTAAGGGAGCGCTCTACCCCTGAGCTATATCCCCATTGGTGTACCTCGAAATTCTGAAATTTGGAAAAATAAATTTTATTTTTTTCTATAATGGAAATATTTGATATAATCTCATTATTTTAATTAACGAAGATTTGAATGGAATAGCAATTTTTGTCCAACAATTTTTTGCAAGTTCCAGTTTTAAAAATTGATTTCTGATTTTTTCTAATTTGTTTAAAATTCCAGGTATGATGAAATATACGGATGTTGAACAACGAAAACAGGAATTTGCCAATGCTCTAAGTTATTTGAAGAGGAGATGAAGAGAGAATGGAAATGAAGAAACCTTCTATTTTTTGTAGCACCAAATTATTTTCAAAATTTTTTATGCTCTTAAACTATCAAATTGTTTATAAAATTTTTTCAAATAATTATTTATTGCTAATTTCCAAATTAATTTCGAATTATGTTCCAAGCTGTTCTTAAATTAAAGTTCAATTGAAATATTTCCTAATATTTCTTCAAAATCTCCGACATTAGCAACTTTCTACTTTCGCTGTATCTCATAGTATCCCTCGATGACATCATCCCTGATAGGCTGCTTCCCAGGAACTTACATATAAGGATGAACTGGATGAAACAGGATTGATGGAACACCCGTAGTAACCACCTCGACTTCCGTAACAATGCATCGTTGCCGGATATGACGTGTAATCAAAATGAGCTGATGTATAACCATTGCCTACAATTTCATGCTTCATAAGAAAATTCAAGTTCAACAAAATAAGATTTCAACTAAATTTAGGTTCAAAACAAAATAAAGCTGCTCGATTATCGATTTTTTCTTTTTGTTGGAAAATTTATGTGCAGATGCTAAAATCATCGATATGGCTGTGTTAAGAAGAGCTACATCGCTATCAGCAGACTGAAGAGTCTATCGACCGATGGATAAGTTTTCGGGCTAATGAATGTCAAAAAATGATAAAAGTGATGAAGCCATCTTAATTCAAAAAGCGAGAAAAGAGGGACGGAAATAATTTCAAAATATTAATTGTTTATTGTCATTTTTGTTAAATTGTTTAACTTATTTTTTACCAATGTTTCGTTCAAAAAGAAGAAATTTAAAGGAAACCTTCTGAACTTTGACAAACAATTTTATCATCCATGCAAAAGCAGAATTTTTCAGATTGCAACTTAAATTTTAATTCTGAAAATTTCAATTTAATTGCAAAAAATCATTCTGATCAGTAACCAGTTATTTTACTACGATTAGTGCTAATTCCCTTTCCTTTTCAAAGATTCCAGAAATTAATTGCAGCAATCATTTGGTCATTTATTGCATATTTCAGAATGATTATTACTGCTGCTTTTTCAGGGAGAGAAAGAGAGAGAGAGAAAGATAGAGAGAAATACGCTTGCCGCTATTAACAATACTTCCTGTATTCTCGAGGTCATTACCATAGTAGGCGTGAGATGCAGCGGCAGCAGCAAACGGAAATGACGTAGCAGGTCCACGTAATGAGGATGACACGACGGGATAGTAGTTTTGTGGGCCGCCGGCAGCATACATCCCAGCATAGCTTGCACCCGAGTAACCGCTGTTGTAATAAGGTGCAGCACCGATTATGCGAGAATCTGCGAAATGATTAACCTTTGACTTTTGGAAGTGAATTTTTCGCTATCAGATAGATGAAAGTACGAATTTGTCGCTATTAAATTCTGCTCTCCGGGAATTAATGAAGCTATTTGATTTTGACAGGATAAGTGGTAAAATACAGTGCAATGTCCACAAATCAATCTTGACCTTTCAAAACAAGAATGACCTCTTACACTATTAAGTCAAGCGCTGCTGTAATAAGCAAAGTTTATGAAGATTTGACAATTATTCTCTTGTAATATGTTCAATATTCTACCATAAGCGACTGCAGCTGCGGCATCCGACATCGCTGTGAGTGCAACTGGACGTTCCGATAGTGTTGGCATCAAGTTTTCCGGTTTCACAACACCTGGCAGCTGTGTTAGACCAAAGGATGCACCAAAAAATGCAGTTGATGGAGTTTCCAGATGACCTGACGAGTCGCGACTAAAAATATTGGCACAAATAGAAAATTCTGTTGAAATTTACAATCCTTTAGATCGGATCTAAATTTAAATCAAACAAGAAATGGCTGATTTTCCATTGCACTTAAAAATATGCAAAATTAGTTCGTAATTAAATTTGGTTGAAAATGCACATATATATTTTAATTAAGTTGCCTAATTTTTAGCCCAAAATCTATCCTGATATTTTCAATTGATTGAAAGAAAAAGGGACTTTGCCAACATTCCTTCCTTTTCTTTTTACTTCAAAGCCCAAATGAACTGAGTTCTAATCGAACAAAAAAGGAATCAATTAAAGTGTCCTAAGTTTTATTAAATTTAGTGGAATTTGATTCCTAACCTTATAATATCATTTGATGAAGACGAAATCCGAAATGCACTGTTTTTCACCTGAAATTGTCTTATGAAAAAGCAATAAAAATAGTGAAGGAATGAAATTTCTATATTGCACTGTAATTAGACATTTTGAAATGATTTACACAAAGTACGAAAGTCGATGACTGTATGAAGTTTAGCGAGTTATAGTAATAGCAGAAAGGATTTTTGTCTTTAATTTTATGACACTAGTCGTAGACTGCTCATTAAAATTAACCGAATTTTAATTAATGTGTTGCAATCAAAATGGATCTCTGTGAATTCTAGCGAATTTTTAATATTAATATAAATAAATATTTCATAAATATTCAAACGTCAAAACAATGGCCTACCCAACATATATTCTTTTAATATTTTTAAAAAATTTATTTATATCGAAACTGATAGCATTAACTATTATATTATATCACAGCAGGGACAATTTGAAGGACTTTTTTACACGGAAATTCAACATCATTTTTATCTCTAAATCTAAATTTATTATTATATTAAACATAATACCAAATGTTAATACTGAAGCAAATAAAATATCGATTTTTTAGAAAATTTCTTCATTTTCTAAAAAAGCTAACAATAAGCAATTTATTTACCTATTTAAGCCAATATTTTTTCAGAATTTAAGTAAAGATAAATGATGAATACAAGCAATGAGGCAAGAATAAAGGTAAAAAAAGCGCCGAGAAAGATGAAAAAATGGACAGGTGCCACCGCAGGGGTCCTGCTGCACACTACGGTGCAATTAACCTACAACCCCAAACAATCAAGCCTTCTTCGTAATCCAAAATTACGCCTGATGCCTGTCCATCTATGCGTTTGTTCACTCTCTACTATTCTCTGTGTCCACTAGTTTAACATTTTGAATAATTCATTTTGCTGTGAGTTAAAGCAAAAGGGTTGCAAATATAACGGACTGAAACGAATGAACGATTATTATATTTAGTGATGTACAAAACTATTAGAATTTAGACTGAGAATAATTATTCAGCAATAATGATATTTGAGTAATGAGTCATTCTGGAGATGATTGCTGTCATGACAAAGTGTTAAAAAATTGAGAAGTTCTAAAATTTCAAAAATCAGATTTTAATTCCGATTCAATTTGCAACTAAACGAAGTTTGAAAGATGTTACTAAAAGAAATTCAAAATCATATCATTTAAAAACTTTAAATTTGGAATTCTTAGGGTATCGTTTAATTACTTTTGAAATTTTAATATCTGAGTGCGTTAATTAAGTAATTTTCGGCAAGAAAAATTATATAATTATAATTAAAATTAGGAATAAAATTAAATTTTCAAAACTCATTATTTACAATGCTGACAATGCAATGCAGCATTTTTTTCTAGCATTTGAATATTCTTAGTAAAATTTACAATGTATTTGTGATTCAAAATTTTTTTACAACAATATCATAAAGTAAGTCTAGCAGAAAAGAATGTCAACGTATCAAATGAATATCGTTAACTTCTTCTTTGAAATTTAAAAATGTAAAAGTTGAAAAATATGAGAAAATCTTATAAAGAGTAAAAAATCTTCTGAACAAATCTTATTTTAACCAAAACAAAAAACAAGAAGTTGAACATTCGGAAAAATAATAACAGTAATAAAAATGAAATTAAATTGATTTCAATGCTAGAAAAAATTGGAATAATTTTTGTTGACCTTTCATACATAATAATTTATTTGCATAAAGTGTGTATGAATGAATGACAAAAAAGTAATCAGAATAGGGCATGACCAGTGGTAATTGGTAAGAAAGTTTGACAATGAGGGTTCAAAGGTTAGAATATGAATGAACAGATGTTGGAAAAGGTTTATGCAAATATTGCTGATGGTAAAGTGGAAGATATAATGCAAACATAACCTAATGTTATTAGTAATCAGCATGATTCACGACAGATAGATCGGATGAGTGGCGAGAAGTGGATCGAAGAAGAATCGCGATGACATGGTTTGACGACTAAACAGGGACATTTGGGACAGTATGACGATTACACTGGAGGGTGTTTAGATGTTTCTGTTCAGTAATTGAAAGTTATAATTCAAAAGTGTTAATTAGTAGACATATTTAAGATTGTTTTTAATCCTGGATAGTGTTTGGAATCAAATATTTGATGTGCAAATCTAACTAGTGATAGTATTAATTCGAGAAATTTGCTACTTTCGACTCAATAATATTTGAAAATGTTAATCAAATATAATCGATAGCTATTAAAGGACTGGAAATCTGCCTTATAGAAATGTTAATGTTAATAAGCTAAAGTCTGACTATTCTAAAAAGTCGAGTGATCAACAAGTTGAAAATTTTGATGAATTCATTAATTTTTCAAACAAACTCTCCTAAAATCTCATTCTGCTTCACAATCCCACTTCTGAACGTTTGACACTTTTGAAATATTTTGAACTTCTATTGCCACAGAATGGAAATTTATAACCCAAATAGCAAGTTCTCCCTAGTTTGAAAATATTTGAATCACTATTTTTGTTTAAAGACATTTAAAGCTTCCTTAAATTGCTGTCTTGGTTAAATTTAGAAAAATAATCGAAATGAAGAAATGGCACAAAAACTACAATAATAAGACAAAATGGCCACCATAATATTTGGCTATTATAACAGCTATTCTGGCTCTATGTTGTAGCTTAGTCCGAAGTGATGTTAACATATTCCAAATAAGTAAGTGATTTATTAAGAAAACCGACAAGTGAGTACTTTAAATAACTTTATATTCCAATACGTTGCTTTAACCGCAGTTTGAATCATTAATCAACATGCATGTGTTCCTTAGTATTCTTATCAGTGATGAGGATATTATTAATGGTATATGTAACGGTAGGGCAAATAAATGCAATAAGAAAGATAAATTTAATCAGTTAAGTTCGTTACATTTCCATGATTGCGTCTTCTTTTTGATGGAACCCCGGCAATGACCATAGGTAAATATCTTAAAGTTTTATCGGAGAATTCCGATAGTCATTGAAAATGCTAATAAAATTACAAAAAGTGGCAATGTAAATTATTGTTAATATCATTTTTATGAATATCATTATTGTTAACATCATATCACTTGTTATCACTTATTTGTTTTTTATTATCGTTATTATTACTATCATTATTTGCCATCAGCCATAACAATAGTAGCAATATTATCATCAGCAGCATTAGCAGCAGTAGCAGCAGCAGTAACAGGACTAGTAATTTGACACTATCCTGTAGTTTTCCTATCCTTTTCCATTCCGCTTTTTCATCTATCGGATCGCATAATCCGACCAAACTTGCTAAAATGCGTCATTTGGCGCTTCATTTGCCAACTTTTAGACACCCGCCAACTATCAACTATCAATGGAAGAAATGAAAAAAATTGGAAAAGACTGAGAAGAGAAAGAAAATAATTGTACAATAATATCGAAATTTCTGAACGGAAAGTTATTTGAATGACTTTTTTATAAAATTAGATGGATTCTACCTCGACGCTTTGCGTATGCTAACTAATTATATGATGGATTACGAATATATTATTTGGATAAATTAGACGTAAACGATTGATTTAACAAGTGTCAATTCTGTGAGCTTCTTTGAATCACACATTTTCTTGTTGCATATTGCTGTGTTATCAAGCATAATTAAGACATTGGAATGATAATTGAAAATTGCATGAGAAAACTTTGAAATTTCATTTGTAGCAACATTATTAGCAAGATAAAATAAATTTTCATATTGACATACAGTACTTAGCAGTTTTGCCTTAATGCAATGCTTAACACTCAAGATTGCATAGTTATATTTTTGTAATGCAATTTGATCGCTCAAATTCATTCTTAAATTTGCATATTCTACAAAATCTTTTAAATTCCTATTTGAATGACATTTAAATATCAAAGTAAAAAAAACAAATAAGCAAACGTTCTTTAAATTAAAATTTTTATTTTTCAATCCATCTAATAGGGGGAAATCGTCGTAATACCCGCAAAGTAACTATGCATCGTGTAAATGATCAACGTTGCGATAAATTGATATAAATCTTTTTGTTCGTTTTCTATCAAAAGTTGTCGTTGCATTAAAAGTTAAAATCAATTTAAAAATTTAGCAGAAAAGTGTAGGACGAAAGATGGAGCATAAACTAATCAATTTATTCCATTTTTTGCCTTAATTTTTGCTCATGTAATTTTGCACTTTAGCGAAGTAAAATCATGAGTAATTAGGTTTAAGGAATAAAAAATCACTGAATAATTCCGTTTGCAAAGTAACGAATGATTTATTGCAATATGAGGCATAGAAACGACTGTAGTTGGTACCATAATTTAAATATCGTGATTTTGCACAATATACGGTACAGAAAGACTATTATTGAAAAAAATAATTTTATTGCGAATCGATCATTCGTTTGAAAAGTTCTCAAGGAAGTAGAGGGAAGAGGAGTACCAATATTACGTAACACTTCTGATATTAATATCATTTCAGAGCAGATTTAGGAGAGAGAAATATTTTTGGAGTACATGTTGAAGAGTACTTAAGGCTGATGCAACAATAACAATAAATCGATTAAAACTTCAAGGCATCTACTGTTGCATCATTAAAAAAATATTTTTGCATGGTAACTGTAAATTCCTTCTTTTTTTCTTTTTCTATAAACTTTTTTACTCTTTCAGATTTTTTTTTCAGAAAATATAAATAAATTTTCAATTAAAATTTTGTTGCAATTCGTATTATTCCATAGTAATTAGATGAAGCATACTGTATGAAATGAATGAATGGTTCAGAATGCTTACTGTAAATGAAGTAAGAAAAACTTATGATCATGCAATAATAATTCATGCATTTTACATTTATTCGCACTCATCAAATAATCTTTGCAAATTGAAAAATTTGCAAAAGTGATAGTCACATAAAATAAAAAGATTGATCGATCAGTTTTTGATTTGATTTTGAAATGTTTCCTTTATTTATATCTTTCTTTGAGACTATAAAAATTAATTTGACAGCAATCCAGTTTTACTGTGCTTTTATTTTTTTTGTGAAGTTGCAAATAAAACAAACAATAGGGAACCATACGAAACTTACCTTCTATTGTTCATCGTTATTGGATAGAAAGAGGAAGAAGATGAAGTTATATTTCATAAAGTTTCAATTAGACCGTTTGAGAGACAGAGGAAAGGAAAGAAGAAGACAATGTGAAGTGCTGCGAATTATTTGATGGAAACTGTGAAAGAAGAAGAAAAACGGATGACACTAGATGTTTTTTCTTCTTTCTGGTACTTCTGTAAGGAAAGAAAAAGCAGAAAATATTCACGATTAACACCATAATCATCAGACTTTAAACAGACTGATCAAACAGGAGAAATATCTGCTCTTCCAGTAACTCTTATATTGCTGTAATGTTCCCTTCCATTCAGAAGTAAGAGTAGCAAAAGAAGTGATTGAGTTCTGAAAATGTCCATCGATTTCACTTCTCATCAAGTGATCTATTTTTCCTCTCATCATACATGCATAAATGTTGATACCAAATTATGATCAAGAAATGAAGTGGAAGGGAAATTATTATTCGTGCAAATAATTAGTAATTATTTCTCAAGCATTAATTATCCAGTCGCTGGAAATCTGTTAAATCTTAATTCAGTTTAATATCAAATCAATTACTGGCGCAAAAGTTTAAACTTCAAAAAAGGATTTACCTGTTTTGTTTTTGAAGTTTGAACTTCATAACCAAAGTGGATAGTTTAATTCAGATTTAGTAATTGGAAGATTTATAAATTTGGTAGCGAAAAAAGAGAAGAAATCTTCCCAAAGCTCATGCAGTTAGTGGACGAATCTGTGTTGATTTGAAGAATTGAATTTTATCAAAAATTTTTGTAGAAATTGGCGAAGAAAGCAAGAAGAAGAGAAGTAAAACATACCGTACTTTTAATACTATCATTCGCTCCGTCAAGCTGTAGCATTCTTCCCGCCAGTTGATTTCTCAAAAGTTCAATAACTCCTCAATGAATTTTGTTCAATTAATGATTTGAAAGGGAAATAATCAGAAAGAACGATGACGATGAGAATGAGAATGTGTCTCTGAGAGAAAGTGCGAGAGAAATGAACAAGGGATGAAAAGCTTCTTCTCTCTCTCTTCCTCTGTCTTCCTCTCTCTTCCTCTCTCCCTTTCTCTCATCTTTTTCACTTTTTCTTCCTGACTTGCCAATTAACTTTTTTTTATTCGCCATCGTAATATTCATCATCATCATCATCATCATCATTTTACTTTCAAACTATCAGCCTCATCAATACTGGCATCAATATTAAACAGCCGTCAACTACCGTATACCAATGAATTTCAAACTTCTTAATTTGATAAGTATCACTAAAGCGACAATTTTCAATTTGACAGTATGTTTCTTAGATAATGTCACATGTGAGGAGTATGATATTGTTAATATTAGTTTGTCTACAGTACCATTTGTTGCTGTTTTCGTTGTTTATGATTGTTATGCACTGCATTTATGCTTATTTAAATGTCTGATTATTTTTGTTTACATTCAGCTTTGTATGTGACTTGATTGGGCGTAGGCACAGTTTCTGTAAGTGAATAAGAACATCTCGAAGAAAGTGCCCATTCATTCATGTCGTGTACGTTTGTTCACTTATTCTATATAAAACTGCAATTTACCATGGAGATATATCTGTAAATTGCCAATAAATAGAGTGATCAACAAACGAGAAGGTGTCAATATGGCCGGTTATTATACTAACATATTTCATTGCAAATTCCCCCATTTTCTTCTTTTACAATTAATGCGTCTAATTAATTATCGAATTGAATTACGAATTGAAAAGAAATGCTTTGGGCATTATAAGACTTCGGAAGAAATTGAAGCATAATAGCACAGCATAACAGCATTTGTATCATCATACTGTATTAAAAATTCAAAAAACGATCACGGAAGTTTCGCGATCGTTCTTTCTCCACTCTCCCACTCCCATCTTTCTGATATTACGACATGAAAGTGAAACTTTTTGCAGTCATTGTTGATTAATAAAAAGGAAAATGAAACTTCATTTTTCACTAGTTGGTGTAATTCAAAGTGCCATAATATCTGTCGATCTTTAAATGATTGAACTATTTCGGCAATTTGTAAAATTTATTCCAAAAAAAAAAATCCGAAAAAAAACGAGGCAAAACATTTTTATAACATAAATACAAAATAATCTGGTTAAAAAGGAAAAGGATACGTATGAATATTAGTGAACTGCTAATCAGTTCGGACATAATATATGAAAAGTTGATATATCAAGGACTTTTTAAGACTTAATAAACTTAAATAATTATATAAAAAAAACATAAAATTATATGCGAAATTTTCAAAATTTGCAAATTATTTTTCGATCATAATTAAGAAATAAAGCAAAGTTAAGCTGAAAAAGTGATCGAATTTCATAAATATTAAATTTCATTTTTTATTTTTTTGACTTCAAAAAAAAAAAAAACGAATGCAATTTATCAATGCAAAAACCAATCAATTATTTCCTCAAATAATAAAAGTTCGCATAATGGAACAAACTTTTCAACCTTACAAATCCATCTGCCTCCCATTCCTTCCTGCTCTATCCATATTTCTTGTCACGTTTGAATCCGATTTTAGTGGAGGCTCTTCCTCCTCCGAATCTACCGTTAATCGTAGACTCAAATGTAAACATATCATTTTTCAAATTATCGATTCCTTTCAAATATATGCTTGCAATTTATGCATGCATGCATCAGTCATCATTAATTTTTCCACTCATCCATTTGAAGTGAGGAAAAAATAAAATAAATGAAAGTCTTTTTCCTGCAAAAAGCTATGCTATCTCAGGATTACAGCAAGTTCTGCAAAAAAATATGTCATATTCCTCAATGAAATGATTTAATTAAATCCCTTTTCCATTTTTTTTTTTGTTTTTGTTTCAACTCAAATTTGGGAAGAAGATCGAAATAGGGTTCGAAAGCTTTTTACATGAAGAGAAAGAAAAATAAACTCAATCACAAAGGAAGGAAATATTTTATAACAACTTTTGCTTTGCAGAATGCAGACTGGAAAAATCTGTGATTTAAAGTTTAAATTAGAGTAACAAAGTTTGAATAAAATGAGAAGAAAATGAAATATTTAATAAGTAAAAACTACTAATTAGTTAAATATGAGCTATAGAATCTTAAATTTTAAAATAACAAAAGAAAATAAAACTCGATGACGAACAAAAGAAAATAAAACTCGATGACGAACAAAAGAAAATAAAACTCGATGACGAACGATTTTAATATTTCGCAGAATGTAAGAGAAAAAATTCTGAATTTTGTACATTTCAACTTGGCAAAAAGAAGTTTGTAATTTCAAAAACTTAAAAGCAATTGTCTTTTCTACGTACTTTTTCAACTCTTTTCACGTATCCTTTATAAATAAAAAATTTGATTAAAATTTTTGAAACGAAACACAAAAACATCTAGAATAAGAAAAAAGGGAGAAATTTGAAATCGTAAGTAATATTTCTAATGATAATTCAGTATAGTCTTAGAAAATCAATGAAAGCGAAATTATAGGAAAGCATAAAATTAATAAAAAATAAGTAGTTAAAATGATGGAAGCTTGAAGAAAAATCAAAGTGTTTAAGTAGGAGAGAGATTTTATAAGTCACCTTTATCACATCGCTCATTTCATCACAAATAAAAAGGTAACAGAAAAGATGGAAGGAAGGAAAAAGATAGAAAGATGCTTATTGTAATTGCATTTGTTAAACTGAAAAAACACGATTTACAAACAAAATCTGACACCTTTTTCAATACAGACCTGTCTAAGCGAATGCTTGAAATTCTAGTTTTTTGTATGCAAAATTGAAATATTCCTTCTCTCATTTAAATGTGAATATGAATGTGAAATTCAATTGATTATGAATTTCTAATTTATTTCCATGATATTTCTATCATTTATGATGCTGGGAGTGACCTACGTATTGAAAACGAAAAACACTCTGCATCAAAAACTTCACTTGTGATGTGATTTAAGAAAATTTTTGATGGAAGTGAACGAAAAGTGATACGGAAAAAAAGACGAGTCATAAGATTTATTTGACTAGAAACGATTAATCTCATAGTTGAGACGGGAAAATGTGAGAAAATGTGAGAAAATTATAATAAAATATAATCTTCCCCAAAATAATGTAAGTTACGATACTCGAAATTCAAAAATATGAGAGAAAGAGAAAGTGTAAACTAAAAAAGTTTAAATTAGATTTTATTCTTTAAAAGCTTTATCGATCATTTGAGATGAAAATTTCAGAAAAATAATTAAAATTAGCAAAACAAAAAAGAAAAAAAAAAAATTGACAAAATAAATTTGAATTTATTGAAAATCTCTGATGTCTAAAAAATAACATTCCCATAGCAGAAGTAACACATGAAACTCAACAAATTAAGAATTTGAGTAATTTAAATTGAAAGTAAATTTAAACAACATGATTAGATATTCATAAAATATTGGCCGATTCATCCGATTCATCAAAATATTAAAATATTTCAAATAAATATGTGAAGTGACCATCAGTATATATGTAAAGATTATGCCAAATTTGACACGTGTGAACTAGATATTAAACTGTAAACTAAATATTAGTTCAAAACGTTATTACAAAATTTTGAATTGAAAACGTTACTCAATAAAATATAATCAAACTGTTCAAAATTCTAGAAACTTTCATTTCATATAAGAGGAAAATTTCATCACAATGATGATGAGAATGATGAGTTGCAACAAAATAAGAAAGATTAATAAATAAAGTTTTATGCAACAATCAGGAAAAAGCCGAAGAAATGGCCAGTCGATTTTTCGCACTTATGCAGAAATTCTAAAGGATGCACAAACTTTTGAATACATATAAATCTGTTCTTACACATTTGAAGTTTTCAAAATTCAAAAGTGAATGCAGTATTGATCATATATTTCAAAAAAGATGTAGGCATAAAGTTAAGCTAGTTTCAGTTGTGAATATAAATAATTTTGAAATAATTTAATCCGGAAATCCAAAACACTGATTAGAAAAGAAATCATTGAATAGCCGTGAAAGATGCATAATTTATAGAGCAGGTTTACGTCTTCTCAAGGTATGGATTGAGTAGATGGAAGGGGTAAACACCAGCCAATCCCGCCATCAGGACAGGGTTTTGTCCAGCAATCCAAATCATCCGGAATACAGCGTTCTTCAGATGTACATGTTTGACTTGCATTGTGACAGGATGATGAAATCAGACAACATCGACGACTGTAGTATGATAAACCGAGATCAATTCCGGATCGGATATTCGGTATTGCTGAAAGCAAAAGGAAAATCAAATGTTGAATTTGATGATGAAAATTTCGCGAAAGTGCATAACATTGCAGAAAATTTTAAAGTAACAAGATTTGAAGTCATTCAACCAAAATTGGAATAAAATATATTAGAATTTATCCTTGCTTTTTTAAAGCTTCGTAATTAAATTTGAAAATTTTATAGCAGAATTATAAGTGAAGAAAAAATGAAAATTTTAGAGAAGCTCAATGATTGTAGCTAATTTCGTATTTTATCAACTTCAATGCAAGCTGCTAAAAAAAGCAACAAAAAAGGGAAGGAAAAATAAACTGATACCAGTTGTTGTAGTTGGTATCCTTTTCAATGAACGCTTACAGAGTGCCGAATAACCCGAAGCGTAATTACAGTCCCATTCATTCCAGGATCCTTCCGGACGATCGAAATCGAGCCACATTGTCAAGCATAAATCTGTTCCAAATGGCAATTCTAAAACGATGAAAGTCGCATGTACCATTATTTTTGTATTAATGATTAAGTATTTGGTTAAATTTTGATCATCCATTTTAATATTAGGAAAAGCTCACCACCTCGGAAACCGTCTACCTGTCGCCCCAGTGCACCATCATTCCATTCATATGCTCCGGTTTGTGTTAATTTAACCAATCGTCCTAACCATAAAGTTGGAGTTGACAAATTTGCTTGCTTTGCTACATCTTAAAAAAAAAAACAATTTATATTCGTTTTTCCATTTTTAGCACGAAATTCATTCACTTCAATTTTTTTTTTCTCAACTTGTCTAAATGCTTCATAATTTTAAAGTCACATCCATTAAAAGGTTGTGGGAAACAAACTTTTAGATCTTATAAATTGAAAAATTTTCTATTTGAAATAAGAAGACCAGCTTACTAAAAGCAAACACATTTTCATATTCATCCGTTATTGACGCTAAATGTCCTCCGAAATTGACGCATGTTTGTTCTGCTTCAGACCAACGCAATCGTCGCTCGATTACATAAAAGCAGGATTTGGTACGCTCATACCGTATCCAGCCACGTGGACATTCTTTTTCACGGATATTTAGTGAATGATCTATGAATTCATTGTTTTTCTTCATTTTTATGGATTTGCATGTGATTTTTATAAGCAATGGTGAATACATACGATAAAATTGCTTTATCAACTTGCCTATTACAAGATTCCGTGATTTTGATAATTTCCGATGTATTTTTTGTTTTAATTACACTTAAAATGATCAGTAAAGAGAACTTTACTGATTTTTTACGACGCAGCTGATGATATTTTATGACTTTATGTTGATCTTTAGACTTAACATTTCAATATTTACTGATTTGCAACATCTGTACGAAACAAGCCTCAAGTTACCATCGCCTAAACTTTTTTTGATCTTTGAAATCTCTTACTAGCATTTCAAACTAAGAGTAAACACAAGCTTCAAATATCTAGGTAATAAATAATAATTTTCATAATTAATGTCTTTGCATTTACGTTCTCGAAAAAAAAAATTTTTCAAATTAAAAGTTCAAGCAAAAAAAAAGAAAACTTTTAATAAGCCTATTGTCTTACCATTATGATTTCTGAGGCCAGTATTAGCAGTAGCAATTTTTGTTGAAATATGTTGTAAAGGTGCCAAATCAAGGATAATTAATAAAAAATAATAATTGACAAGGTTTATTTCAGGCGACATCATTTGATTATCCTAATATTGGTTACCATCAACTGTTTGACTTGGCGAACTTCCACTATAGTGTACGTTCTCATCGAGAATGCCATTTGTTTATGTGATGCTGAACGTTGATAAATGCTTATTTGATATTTGATATAAGAGTGTCTTTTCATACGGTCAAACTATCATCAAAATCACGAATGGGAAAAAAATGCAAATGAAAATGAGGGCGTCTTTTTGAATGAATCTTTTTTTTTACATTTTCGTCAAGCTTACTATTCAGAGATAATGGAAATTCGCCCAAAAAATTAATTTTCTACAGAATACTGTATATGAAAATAGAGCTATATATAAATTTTGAAGATGATTTAGTTATAATATGTACTAGTTATCTGACTTTTTTCAAAGTGAGTAACGTATGCCGCTTAATTATTCACATCAATTAGTCTGTCAACTAATTATTAAACTGTTAAAGTTTCGATAAAATTCGAAGATATCATAGCGTAGATTTGCATCGTTCAATGCTCTTCGTTTTTAGCTATCACACAATAAACAACTTAGAATCATCGGATAAACAACTGTATCAAATGGATTAAACTAAACGAATAATTCATAAGATTGATGCACGCATAATAATAACAAACTCTGTGAAAAGACTCAATTTTTAGAAATAATTTTAAATTTAAAGTAGTGATTTTCATCCTATTCTCTGATATTTTTTGCAACAATCATATCTATTTATCACATTCATTTTTGTTTTAGCAAATGACAAACAAAATTCGTAAAAAATCCTTTTTTTTTTTAATTTTCAAAGTGATAATCATTTGTTATCTTTCCATACATGATATGATTCACTCCAGATAAACATGCTGAATTCATTGCTACAAACTGCAACACTTAATGTCAGCTGTCCTGGATATCTGATACGATAATCTGAAAGTTTCATTTGGACTGGGAAATGGTAGCGATCGCATATCACATAAACAGCTTTCTGGACCAAACATTGGTGTGTTTGCGTGGTTGTAGAAGATATCAAATTTTTGAGTGCAGTCATAAACAATAGTGTGTTACGCAACAATATCTGCCTTTGGTCAACTTCGAAATACCACTTTCGTTGCACACAGATAGTGTATAACTGCCCAATGATAAGCTAACTTTATTTGACCACTCAGTTGTTTCTGGCTCTTCGAGCGAGGAGAGATGGGGAAAATGAAATCGATGCATGCGTGATTGTAATCAATAACCAGCAAAGATACTCATCCTATTAATCAGAAGTGAAATTTTCTCTTGCAAAAACCAAGTCGAAAGTCTTTTCCAGAAATTAATCAATCCAAGTTATATTTGTTCGCCTTGTCTTCGCTAAATTTGATTTTTTTTGCAATATTAAATGACGTAATTACTTAACTGATTCTATTATTCTTTTGCGGGAATAATTTTTTTGCAGACTCTCTTTTTAAATGTAAATGTAGAAAAAAAGATGAATTGGACAAGGAAGTAATTATGTCAAAAAAAAGATTAATATTAACGAAAAAAAGAATTGTGTTATAGATTGTCTAATAATCTAAAAATTTGAAACAGTGATTTTAAATTTAAACAACAAATAAACAGTCGTCCTCTGATGGAAGAACAAAATGCTCATTATTATAGACAATATGAAGAATAATGAGTTATCGATTTTCATTAATTGTATAGATTCCAATTACGGTAATCCAAATCAGCTGGTGTTAATGCTTGAAAGGATGATATTCATCACAGCGGTTGTGAAAATGATCCAATTAATCTATGAACAGATGCCGGATTGGCTTGTCTGACGACATTTCATCAAATGATCGCATGAAAGTATTGATGAAGATTTCATTTTAGTCTCTATCTATGTCCAGGAAACTGGCAAGTTATGATATCAAATGAAGTCGGTTACATACTAGAAGTTTGAAACTCAGTCATGATTTCTGATTCAAGTAATGTCAAGCATTTCCCTTCGATTAAAAAATGTTTGCCACGCAATCATTCTTCATTGATTTTTCTATTAATTAACCCATTTTGTACGCAAGATTTTTTAAAAAAAGAAAAAAAGAGACATAATAAATGATTACCTGAAATTTCCAGCAAAATAAATGAAGCTTGTGGTTTTTTCCGTCTACTGCAACTCTATCAAAGAAGTCATTAATGATACGACTGTGTCATTGCTATCGAATCCCTACTCAAAAGTTCCATTAAATATTGGTCATTAAATTCCTTTTTACATTTTCCCTTCATAAATCAAGCTCTTATTTTACTCGCTGCTTTATTTTTATCTGAAAATCATTCTGCTTATCAAAATCGAATACTTTTGTCGTTTTCAGTTAAAAATGCTTGCGGAATTTATAAAACTAAGAAAAAAAAATTTGTCAAAGTAATGGCAAACAACAAGATAACGGGCGGGGATGGAGAGATAATGAAAAGTAATAAGATGAAAAAAGGGTTTGAGAGAACGGATGGGGAGTTAAGTTCAAAAGAGCAAATTTGAATGACAGATTGATGCTTTCTCGAAAGCCATGAACTGAGAATCTCAATACTTTATTTAATATCGAAACGAAAACTGCATACAAAAAAGCCAACTATAAACACACGTCTGATGAAGCGGAAAAAAACATATTTCGTTTCACACTTGATAATCATCGTTGAATATGAATAAAATCCAAGAGGTGACAAATTGCATTGCGTCATATCCTTGAATCCATGCGACGTGAATAGGAAGGATTTTGCAAAAATGTGAAAAATAAGAAATAAAGTATTGATTTAAGAAATGACATACAAATAGTCCATAACTGATAATTAAGTTCAAATTACAGAGCAAGTAATATAAAAAGATGAAATTCACTTTTTTGTCTATTATCAATTGTTAGTGATAAAAATAATGGAAATGTAATTTTTCTTTTCTCTGCAAATCTGTTTTTATCTCCACATAGCAAAGAGAGTAATGCTAACTACGAACATTAACAGTGGTAAACCGGAAGTAAGACAATTGAAGGCATCAAGAGTTGACAATATGAGTTTAAATACATTTAATCACTCTCAACATTGATGTCAACAAAATGTATTATACAGTATTGTTGATAAAAAATAAGTAAGCTTGATGATTACTTCCTCTTCGTTAAGAAAACAATTGATGACTACTTTATAACATAAGTACGAATGGAATAAATAAGTCAGTCAATCAATAATCTTACCTAATCTGCAAAAAATTAATAATTGATATATTTGTACACTATCGATTGATAAATTATTTAATCAATCAATGATCGCCATATTTATGGACTGTAGGGATATAAATGACCAGCATCTGGTGATCCACTTCCATCAGCAGCTGTTTTCGGTGGCATCTGCCATACTGCTGTATAAATATGATGGCGAGGACCATTCTTTGAGAATGGATCATCCGATCCGATCAGTAAGTATCGAGTTAAGTACCTGAAAACGAACATTTCATAATTCTTGCCAGCAAAGCAACAAACCGCTGGTATATATACAGATATATTATTTCAATTTATTTAAAATTCCAGTTGACTTAATAGTTGTAATGAAAATAAATAAAATGAAAGAAAATGCGATTAAAACTCAGATATGGGATGGAATGATGCGACCTGATGACAAGTGGCCAAAATTAATCAGACAATGTGGCATCAAGAATATCTTTTCAATAACACAGTTGTCTCTGTTAAGCACGAATATCCCGGGTGAAAATACTAGTACAGAGTCTCCGAGTGGTCCAGCAGTCGTCATGTTTAGAGCTCTAATTTTCCGGATTTGCTTACTTCAGCAGCATCCAATTAGTATGTGCCATAAAGTTTCGATGATGGAATACTCAAACATGCATGACAAATCTATTGAACCGTTGAAAAATTTTGCATCATTGTGAGAAGATTTACAGATCACATATTTCGTGAGAAACTGATAAATAATCAAGATTTCGGGGAATGTCGTGAATTTCAGGAAATTTAAAACTTCAAACGGATTGCATTGTCAAGTCAAATCTGATGAAAATTAATAAACAGAAAGCAAAAAATTTAAAGCCTTTTCTTACCTGTAAAGCTTGTAGATGATATAAAGAAATAGCATTTCCAAAACTGCCAATGCGAGATATATTGCGATTATCATATAGCCAAGTGTTATGGTTGCTAAAATGGATGAAGAAAGCTGTGAAAGTTTAAATTATGATAAAACCCAGAAAAGAAATTCGAATCATGATAATGTGCGATTATTTGAGATAAAAGTAGAAAAGTAAATCGATCTTTAAGGATCTTTGGAAGTTTTATAGAACGAAGAAATATGAATAACAAATGTTTAATTCTTCCGTTTCTTTATGCATTTTTCATGGAAACATTTCGTTTTTCTCCAATCCCATATTATTTCTAAACTATGCAATGATTTAAGTGAGACCATAATTAGAAAAATAGCAAAAATATATGTCAAATCTTTTAGATTTCCCATGAAATTCGCAATTTTTTTCGTAAATTTTATCTTTTCACAAAAAATTTTCACTTTTCAAGGTGAGTATTTGGTGATTAGGATAAATTTCGAACTTTTTACATCATTTCCATTACTTTCTTAGTTCCCTATTTTTGCCCTTTTCGTCCTTGAACAAAAAAAATAAAACAAAATTGCTGAAATGAAAAGAAAAAAAAAAATGAAAATTAAAAAAAATTTGAAGAAAAAAAGGAAACCCTCGTCGGTCATGTGGTAACTTGCATGACCAAGAAGATTTCGAATACCGTGGTATGCACCAAAAATGAGCAACAGCGTTACGACAAATGCCACAATAATCAGGAAGAATATTAGAAATATCTGAAATTAATCATTTAAATTGGTATTTGTTTCTAAAAATTTTTTCTCATCACTTTACTTCATTTTCCCCAATAAAAAATGATGAGGTTTAATGAAGTCAGTCTAAAAGATAAGTTTAAAAAAATTTAAGCAATATGCTTGAGATGTTCTCTCAAGAGTTTTAACCACAATAACAAATAGCGAAAAATTATTACTTTGCATTAACTGTCAAAATAAAATTATTCTTCAACTGATTGCAAATTAATTTGAGTAAACTAATTATTTCCGTAATCTAATTTCGTCTTCTGTTTAATATTTCTGTTTTTAATCCTTCAAAGTGATTGTTTTCCTATTTCAATACTTATTTTGAAATCAATGCAAGTTCAAAGGTCATTGGCAAATGTCAGAAATAAATATTAGCAGAAGTCAAACATTCATGTTTTGTCTGCCATTGATAATTAATCTTCAATGCATGCTATTATTTTCTTTTTCTTTTTCTTATTTTTACTTCTCGAATATTCAAACATTTCAAGCTTTCTGAAACAACTGTTTGAAAATTTGAAATGTTTTGTTAATTTTTTATTTTTTTCAATATCATATGAATCGCTTGTTTGAAACAAAGGGGGAAAAGGCATCGTTAATTTTTTTAGTATGCGATAAAATGAAAAGTTCAATTTTATGAGTCAGTCACTTTTCTCATATATTAATGGCGCAAATAAGTTTGTTTGAAATTTATCCAATGGCACAAAACGCTAATGATGGCTTTTTAAGATGCTGAAATTTTCATGTAAGTCATTTTTGATGTTATAACAATTGAATATGATCTAACTTGATCTAATTTTTCCAGTTTTTAATAATTTAATAATGAAATATCTCAAACATTGTCTTTTACACCTGAAAATACCAATTTTGGGAATGCTGTGCTCAATTTAAAATTTCCAACATCTCCTTCATCTGTTGGAACTAATAGAAGATATAAATTCAAAATGATAAACAAATTAACTCAATTTGTTTATCGTTCTTGTACACATGTTTGCAATAAATTTAACTAGCTGATGAAGATGTTTTAGTAAACATGGCAACAACCAAGAATTAAAATATAACTGAAACAAGAGTAAAAAAAAAATCAAATCACATAAAAAATGAAAATGAATAAACATTAGCAATAATGTCAGCAGAAAAAAAACAAACTAAGAAAATAGATCAGAAAATAAACTTAATTATTTTTCAAAAAATTCAAATTTCAAAATAATAATTAATTAATGCCATCAACAGATGTACTGGGAAAAATTTGCTAGTCTATTTTTTGTTTATACTAAAATTGTATTAAAATTGGTAAGTAAAGATCACGCATATATCATTGATATCAGTTTTACATTTTGCTTAAAAAGAAAGGAAAATTGAAATGAACAAAATTAAATCAAGGTTTTAAATAAAATCGAAAAAAAATTTGTATAAAAAGATCGATATGCAAACCTGAGCAGAAAGGTGTGGTATTAAAAAACGGCCGTTTTCAGTTTTGATGGCATACAGTAGCAGCGCAATTACTATCAATAGCACAATAACACTTACAATACCTAAAAAATTACAGTATTTAAAACCTAATTTACTGAAAATATCATAATTGGATAAAGGAAGAAAGGATACTGTGGAATAACACAAGCATACGATCGACGAGTAAAGGCGGCATGCTTCTGATCTTATCGAATTAAAAGAAAGACTAGGGTCATAGCCAGACATAAGGGCATAAAAAATTGCAGTTGTTTTTACTCGATTCCTTTTTTTCGACTACTCGTAAAGTTATCTATTATTAAGATAAACAATTTGTTGGCGTATACTTATTCATCGCTAAATTTGTGCCAAATATTTTCACATGTTTTCCAGCATTTAAATTTTTGTATAACTAATATTTCCTTGCTTTCTTATTCCTTTTAAATTTAAATCGGTTTATCTCTTTCTTCGTTTATACTGAAAAATTAATCAAAAAAGCAGATACTGCTGATATAATTCTCACAAAGTCTCGAACTTTCGCAAAGTTTTTATGGAAAAAAATCAAAAAAATTTCAACTTTCAAGAAATTTGCTTTGCCTGTATCTTCCGAAATAAACTCGAGCCAACACCTACTATTCATTTATTTCCAGTAATAAGTGTGAGTCATAATTCCCAATTTTAGCAGAAAAGAAACGAAATTTCGACTGCAATCCAGTGTTTTAGTAACTGACAACCAAAATTGGCTTTTCTACTTTAAATAATTAAATTCAATTCCACAATAAATTGTTTATTGTTTTTTTCAACTCTTTCGAATTTGAAATTATTGATCCAGCATTTTAATATGGCGATAAATTTTCTCATTTGAAATTCAAATTTAAAAATTTTTTAATTGTCAGTTTTAAAAAATTAATTTTTTATTAAAAATATAAAAGAAGCACAGAATATTTGAATCAACTTTAAATGCCATCTAATTTATGCTTTTCCATTTCATAAATAATTTCAGTAGATTTCTCAAGTGATTAGCATTCATTAAAAATCAAAAATCGATTGCGTGCAAATCATCCAGATTGTTTTGCGATCGAGCTACTATCACTCGATAAATTTCGCAGATATTAGCGGTATAATACCAATAATATTTAAATATCGAAAATTTTTATTCCATTTATTTAAATATTCCATGCATACTTACTCCAGTGATTTTTAACTTGACTTACTCAACCATTCGTAACTTATCACTATCGATTTTGATTTAATTTATCCAAGAATTTAATATATTATTGGTATTATGTGCGCGATTTGGCTTGTTCAGGTTTATTTATACTTATTATGGGCAAAGAGCCAATTCCGTAACCCATTAATTTTAAGAACTGAAAATAACAAACCGACGATAAACCAGAGTAAATAGTAAGTTCCGAAAAGTTGAAGATTCCGGATCAGACCGTAAATGGTTACCAAGCATATTAGCAATTCTGTTATCGCTACTACTACACCAGCTGTCTGCAAATATTGCACATGATTTTGAATGTTGAACATTTCCCAAATTTCAAATTAAATTTCATCCTGTAAAACTTCAAAGTTTAATCGAAAAATTTCTTCCTTTTTCATTGATTGCTCAAAAATTTTAAATCAGATTTGAACATGGAAAAAATGGAAAATATCTAGTAAATATTCGAAGTCCCATGTTCTCGTCGTTATTTTTCAATAATAGTAATAAATGCCAATATCACAAATAATATGGTAATAAGTAATAACAAACTGTCTTTTATTTCAAGAAAATCGAAAAAGAAACAGCTAATTACTTGAGATGAACGAATTCTAATGATAATATAATAATTATATTGAAATTTCGTTGACTCGGGCTTTAATATTTTGGCAAATCAATTCAAAAAATTATAACTTAAAATTTAAAAATAAACACTGCAGAAAAAATAAATAGAAAGTGGAAAAAAAGAGTGATAAATGATTACTCGTAATGAACAGCAAGCGAATCGGTCCGTTGAATCGACCATTGTTGCACGATTTCTTCTTCTGATTCAAAGTTTGCTAGGAAGTTCGTTTCCTTTATCATTCCTTCTCATTTCACCTCTTCTCTTTCTCTCTCTTTTTTCACTGTCTTTATCACTCCTCCCTTAATTTTGAGTGAAAGCAGTAGTTAAGACGAGAAGAAGGTGGAAGAGGAAGTTGAAAAAGAAAACAAAATTTGAAGGAGAGATTCAAATTTGCTTCAGCGAACGAGAAAGACAGGTTAGCGAGCTGAAGTGAAGCTCGTCGAGAACTTCTTGAGGAAGACGAAGTTTAAACTCACTGATGTTTATCGACTCGATCGAAAGACGTTAAAAATAGTGACGGATTACCGTTCTTCAGCACATTTCCCGCACTTCCCTCGACCTTATCTTCTCTTTCTTCAC
Organism: Onchocerca flexuosa; assembly: GCA_002249935.1. NCBI lineage: Eukaryota > Metazoa > Nematoda > Chromadorea > Rhabditida > Onchocercidae > Onchocerca > Onchocerca flexuosa. Next base: position 238,466 of record KZ270023.1, on the reverse strand, counting down.
AAAGCTAGGCTTCGAACGTCAGCAATTACTTCCAACCCAATTAATCCATTCGGATTGAATATCGATGTAATCGAATATACGAATATCCATAATTCATCCAAGTGAATTATCATTAACTGAGCAGATATGCCGATATATCATCTATAAATATCAGTATTCCAGTAATTAATATAAATTTAATTAAATGGCACCAATTCTGATATCGTTTTATTAGTCGTTGAAAAAGAAATATCAAAAGTTTTGAAACGAATTTGAAGTGATTTATTTATAAGGAAACAAAATATTGTATGTGTATTTTTTGGATCTTCCTTTTCTTCATTTCTAATTTAAATTTAAATTAAAAAAAAAATGTATGTAATATACGCATCGTTTAAATTCTGGTCAGTATTTAAATTTAAAAAAAAAAAGTAAAAAAAGAAAAAAAGCAGGACAAAGTTAATCTCATCACTGAAAAATGAAATCAATTTCTGATTATTGATTATTTTATTCATCAAATCATAAATGCTTACCGTGACATCAGGTTTTCCTGTGCTATATTCATTCATCACCTCAAGTCAAGGAAAAAATTTCCGTACAGATATCGTTATGCTAATTGAGTTAAATCATTTATATAGAAAAAGAAGAGAAATCTATTCAGATTTGAAACTGTCCTGTCTTTCTTTTTTTTCATTTAAAACAAATTTCTGCAAGAATTGTCAATTTCGAATTTAAACGGGAAATTCATTTCATGTAAAACACACGCTAGCAGAAATTCATTTGTAAAACAATTGCTGTTTTTCTTTTTGTTTATTTTTTTCATTTAAAACAAGTTTTTGAAAAAGTTATCAATTTCAAATTTAAAGTGAATATTTGTTTTATGAGAAACACATGTTAGGAGGAATCCAATTGTAAAAAAATGCAAATTTATTTCATTGCTTTCTCTGAAACTACGATAAAGAAGTCAGAAAAAATACTTATTTTTAGAAAAGTAATGGATTTCTGGTTGTAAGAAGAAGTTCTAACCTGCCAATCGATTCTGTAATTGTCTAATTACCTGTATTTCCTGCGATCTTTCAATATTGATCTGCTTTCCAATGTTCACTCATTCTGCATTGCTTTTCTTATGAACATATTTTTGGATATTTCGTCGCTTTTATTCATTTCTGCTAATCTGTTTATCCATATATCGTATATTTCATGTTATCGTATACTTCTTGTTACTGTATCGTTCTTTGATTTCTTCTTTATCTCATGTACTGCTTATCGTATACCGTGTGTTTCATGTTTATCTGCTTACTGCAAATGTTTTGCTTAGCGCATATTTTCATTATTTTTCGTGGCATTTGTTTCTTATTCATCATTTTAAAGCAAGAATTCTTGTTCTATGAAACATAAAATAAACAATTTATCTATGAAAAAAGTGCTCATATCAAATATGAAAGAATAACCAACAGTAAAAGAGCAGTGTGTAATTCATCGACAAAAAGTAAACTGTAGAAAATGAAATGAAAGTTGTTTGAAACAAAACAATAATTTTCCTTTTTTTTTTTTAGTTTTTCCAGAAATGAAAAGACGAAGTGGGGATGTTAGAAGAATTTGTCTGATAAAGGGCAAAACAGCGTAATCAACAAGTAGATGTTGATAAAATGGATAAGATTGCGAGTTTCTTTCTCAAGACTAAAAATTGTCTGTCATAATTCAATCTCTTTTTCCAAATGAATGCATTTCGAAAAATTTCAAAACAATGCAAAATATTGTCGATTTAAAAGAAATTAACCATAAAATAATAAACTTTCGGAATTGTTAAAGTGATATCAACGAACCTTAGTTGATTAATTATTAAGGGATTTATTAATTAATTCCTCATATCAAACGAAATCATAACTTTTTTCAAAATAAAAAGATAACTTTTCTAATTATGTAAAAACTGAAACCTTCAGTATGTAAAATGCATTCATTGAAGCATTTTAAGGTTTCTAAAGAAACAAAAAAAAAAAAAACCTCAACTTTTTTTCACTTTTTTGGGAAGAAAATGCAGATGGAAAAAAGTAACGGCATAAGTTTAATGAAAAAATAGTAATTTCATGAAAATCCGTTTGCTACTATTAAAAAGATCAAAATGATATGACCGATTTGATGCTATTTTGAAGTTTATTTAATGCAGTTCTTTGATATCACTGTTCAACTTTTTCACAGAAATTTCAAGTAAGAATATTATTCATTTCTTTTGGCATCAATTTCTTTTTAATTTACCATTACCCTCGCTTTAATTTATGGATGTAAAATTTTCGATGAAATATTAAATAAAAAATTGCTTCATTATTTAAAATTTTGAAAAGTCAAAATTAAAAATTTGCTACAACCAAATTAAATTCGTTAAAAATGAAACATTTTAAAATTCCCCTAATTTGAAATTGTTTCTCATTTATCAATTAATTCCACCAAGCAGATTATTTCTTGAAAATTTAAATTTCCATCAAACACATTTAAAAATGTTATTGTGAAAAAATGAGGGCAAAGAAAAATTTAGGAAACAAAGTTCATTGAATCAGCATTCACAATTTTAATTTTAACTTTAAATTTCAAAATTTTCAATCAGTTTAATCAATTAGTTATGTCTCGCATAAATACCTAATAATTGAATATTTTCAAAACTTTTTGTTTTTTGAAATTTTAAATTATAATATATTTAAGAAAAATTCGAGGTATCGGGAAAAAAAGATAATCGAAACATTAATTTCAGTCAGTGTCTCTGAATATTCAGAAAATGGAAAAGTGAAGAAATGAGGATTTAAAAGTAAAAAAAGTGAAGTAGAATTCAAGCAACATCTGATTAAAAAGTATGCTAATGCTACAAATAATTAAAAATTTTAGATTCAAAAGAAATTATTTTGGAAAAAAAATGATTGTTTTGAATTTTATTTTAAAACAGCATGTTTGGAGTAGCTAACTTCCTATTTTAACTTTTGATTACAAAAGAATTCAATTTAATTTACTTAATTTAATATGAAATAAGTATAAGCGCACCAAATCATTGTTCTAGTACAATAATATATTTTTGGAATCGATTCCAGATTTCAACATTATTTGCAGTAAAAATTCGTTGATTGTTAAATTATACTGAGAAATTTCAATTCATCACCAACGAAATCCTGAAATTGTGATACGAATGCCTCCCAATAAAAATTTTATTCAATGCCATTTTAAAAAATAATTTATATCGATGCTAAAATTTCAGGAAATATTTGCTCAGATAATTCTTCATAATTTTGAAAATTTGAAGAGTCCTTTTTAGTTCAGCGCTTTTTTAAAAAAATCCGATCGATTTTCTCTCACGTGAAAAAAATATTCAAAATTTGTCGTGTTACCAGTTATCGGAAAATTTCTGGAATCGGAAAACTTGACAAATAAAGGGCAATGCATAATATGATAAATGACGTGCATGATATTGTCCGGATGACAAAATCCATTGAAATGCTTACTAATCATTGAATGGATTCAAATTTTAAATAATTAATTAGCTTGCAACCTGGGTGACCATCGAACGTTTCTTTACTGAAATTGGATTCTGATCATTCCAATATTTGATTCATATTCTTGTTGATATCAGCGAAGCATGTTTATCCAATTAACTGAAAAATTGTTAATTATTCATTACACACAGTGTGATATATTTGTAATTTTCAAATGATTTTGAAGTTTTTGAAAATTTTCAAATTTATTACAAAAAGGCAAATTTTATACTAATCATTTGCAGCACGAAAGAACAATTGAATTTTAACAAATTTGTCGCAGTTAATTAAATCAAAAATTTTTAGTGTTAATTA
>KZ270023.1:175778-232856 GCA_002249935.1 Onchocerca flexuosa | reverse complement strand
TGAGAAAAGAAAATTATATAAAATAGTCGGAAAAAAGAAAATTATGAAATAATCAGGAAAAAAAAAAATACAAAATTTAGGAAAACACTTGAAAACCATGTGAAAAATTGTCAAAAAGAGGAAAAATTAAACTTGGATTTTTATTTTTCTTTTTTCCCAAATATCAGTTCTGCTATTTGGCATCATACGTTAATCATCTTGCAATTCGTATGAGATTTTTCGATTTTTTGTGGAAACTTTTAATTGTTAACAATTAAAAGTTCTAATTCTACATCAAAGAGATTGTTATTTTTAATTCATAAATTTTTGATACATTGGAAATTGGATGGTGTTAATGATACTATCATAGGAAGCTTCTGTTCCTTGATTACATATATAGAGAGAAAAAGAAAGGAAAAACTCTTTGCGTAAAAGTTTTATTTCGTTCCTTTTTTTAAAAGAAAAAAAAAGAATTTTCATCAACTCCAATAAATCGAATTTTAATAGAATGAGATGAAAGCGAAAAGGAAACGAAGCTTTTTTTCCTTTTCTTTCAGAAATTGCTTAAATGCATTTGCAAATTAGCCAATATGCCTTTGATTAAATTAGATGATTAATTCTTTACAATGAATATTTTTTTCAAAATTCAGTAAATATTTCAAATGAATAGATTTATTGATATTCAGCTACTAATTAACTTCCCTTCTAACTTGTTTGATCAAATTTGGCACTAAAATAAATCAATTTGTCGAATAAATTAGTTGATATAGGATTATTAATTTTCATCGTTTTATTGAAAAATTCGTGAGCTTAATTGACGTAAATGCAGAAATAAATAAATTGTTAATGTGAATTATTCCATGCCACATCTATTTCCGTTCAGTGATAGAATTTCAGTTTCATTTAACTCAAAATTAGCAATGAATAAATTGCTGTTTTTTGCACTTAATTATCCGGAAGTTCTGGAAAAAAAATTATAATTTAATCCTAGAATTGTTCGCTTTTGCTTCAGAATTACATTTAACTCATATAAAAGTATGTTTTATGTTGTAATTTAATAGTTCAAAATGCACTTTTTAATATTGGGAATTTCAAAATCACTTATCAGTTTCCCTACTTGAATTACATCCTTTTCTTTTTTTCTGGAAAATGCGAAATTTGAAACATCATTAAATTTTTTTTATAAATGTTGAAATCATTTTTATTATTTTTTTCTTTTTCTTTTATGAAATTTTGTTTTTGCAATCGAAAATATTTCGAATACTGTTTTCTCTTCTAATGCTAGGACAAATATTAGTAGGACAAATTACATATTATTTCATTTGAACTGTGTTTTCATACGAATAAAAATTTTGAAATTTCAAGTGCCTCGAATAATTTATAACTTAATTGATTACGCAATTCATTCAGCTTATGACACCAATGATATGAATTTTTAATGCACAGCATTTTATGATTTTTTCTGTTTGCAAGCAAAATTTGACGAAAACCAATTAATTATTCATTTGCTTATTGACAGAAACGCCTCTTTTTCAAAGCTTCTGTTTACTAATATTATCGTTCTTTTTTGGATGATTTGCTTGTTCGCGGTTTATCATTCTTCTTATTACTAATCATTATTGCTGCTATTACCAATAATAAGTTGTCGAAAATGCTTTAGTTCAATAATGAATTAATAGACTTGAACAAGCGTAATTAATTATTATAAGGTAGAAGTGTATCGCAGCAATCATCAATCAAACACAGATTTTGCAAATTCATTTGACGAGATTAAATTCTAAATTTTAGATTCAAATTTTTATAATCACAAATTGAGATTAAGTGAATAGGGAAGTGAATTGTCTAGGATTGATTTGCGAGTTTAAATGCAGATAGTATGACGTATATACCAACAAGAAACGAGCATTGCTCGATGAGTGTTGAAGTGGTTGTATTTATCAAGAAGAACATTTATCAATCAATTCTATGGCATTGAAACAAATTTAGAAATTCACTTCAAAATTCATTTTAATGTTATCAGAAACCAACACGTCAACTCAAGACTAGTTAAGATGATGTAAGAAAAGAGTGCATTACTTCACTTGAACTAATAATTTGATTATGCTTCGTTCAAGCTGTGTTCTACAACCAAATATTAATGCAATTATGTAGAAATTACAGTCATTATAATGTTTCTTTGCTTATCTTGAATGATCATCATTAATGATTATCATTCCACAGCAACTACAGCTAGCTACCAATCGTATTTCATTTTGGTTTCACCAGAAACTTACTGCATACATAATTTCATTATCGATTCCTCTATTTCCGTCAGTACCCTTTCAAATGTACCACTTTCTTGGAATCCTTTCCCGTCTTCACTTCCTCAAGATGATACTGTACTTTTAACTGAATGATTGAAACACTCGGTACTGTAGGAATGTCCATGCTTAGTTATCGTAAAAGGTTTCCATGCATTCAAAATAGCAGTTCTAATACTCTTTTTAGAGTGTTCAGAAGCCAACTTTGGGTTTTATGGACACAAAAGAGCAAGAACACTAACGGCCTATAATTTTAGCGTTTACAATAGAAAAATTAATGTTCACCGAATTTAAGCAATGGACATTGTGAAACTATAACCGAGCAAAAAGTTAGAGGAAAAAAGAAACTAATATGTGAGCTTTTTAGTTAGACAAAGAGTGAAATGAAAAAAAAAAAAAGAAAGAAGAGAAAGAGGGAAGTTAAAAAGGAGAAAAATAATGAAATTACGCAACTTTTAGAATGTCGTAAGTTTAGCATGATCACTGTATTGGAAGTTAAAATATTGAGAACTAATCGTAATAAAGTTGTCATGATAAGTTATATCAAATTGTCGCAATCGTATTTATGATTCTGTACTTTGAAAGTAAAATTTGATAATTGCAAACTTCATAGAACGATGGACACATCAAAATGGAATATGTTAATAGTAATCGAAATTATATGTTTCTGAAAATATTTTTCAAATTTCTGATTCATTTCATTCTTGCAAATTTTTAATTTTCATTTTTGAATCCTTTCTTTTTTTGATTACTAAAATTATCTGTTACACCGATAAATAGAACAAAATTACTTTAATTACTTCTTCAAAGCGTATTGCGTATACTATTTTCATGCATTAATAAGCAGTGCTTAACATTAAATATTCAAATATTCTGATATCATAATATTAGTTTAAAATCTACCAATTACAAATTGAAGAAAAGTTTTTCAATTTAGTTTTCTAAAAAAGAGGAAACGATTTTAATGAATTATTTTTCGGATTATTATTTTAATTAGTCGAATAAGTTCCTTAAATTAAAATGTAAAATGCAGAATCAAAAAATGGCATTATAAATTAGAGAAATCATTCATGCTTGAGATTACAGTAGTATTTGTTCGTGAACAAACATGAATCGTTTGCAGATAGGGAACGGTTAAAATGACAGTGGTTATTTTGAATCCAAGAACGGTTAATGTCGTTTAGTTTCTAAATTCTACCATATTTTTTTTCATCACCATTAATTGAAAACTTTTTTCTCTGATTAGCTTCTTACTTCGAATTACTAGGCCTCGTCAACTTTAACAATAGAAAAGGCCACATAAGCATTTTCCCATCTCTATCCAATAAACTTGGCTTCACACGGTTACATCCCATGGAAATTGACAAAAAAATGATTCGACGCCCTCTATCCTGTTCATTATTTTCCTCACGAGAATACTCTCTGGAATACTTTTCGGAAAATGTCTTGGACAAGTTTTAAATCTCTTTTCAGAAGAAACAGAAAAGCAAAGCAATTCGCCATTGACATTTCGTTTTATTTCTCATATTCTCAACCTTATCTTTCCACAATACGTTTTTCTCTTTTCTTTTTAAATCAAAATAATATATCGAAAAAGAAAATGAATGTCTCAATTAAATTGGCGATTTAAAAGAAGAAAGAAAAAAGGCAAGTAAGGTGAGCGATAGCCTATCATAAGTGACAACATAAAAAACAGACACAAAATATGGACTTGCCGAAAGCTTAATAAACTATCTTTGCAAGAAATTTGTTCCAGTAAATAGCTAAGCGAAGTATTTTACTCAATCACGATAACTTATCTTACATATTTTGACATAATACAGACCTTTTATTGATTTTTTAAAAAATTAAAATTTCAATGACATAAAATTTACAGATGTATTTTTTTCTAGTTTGTTTTTCTTTTTTTTCAGTTCCAAAACTACGAATTATATTTTACTCTAATAATGTTTATTTACTCAACTATTTTGTGTGACGATAATGGTTAAGCAAATTGTCAACTTATGTACGCGTCTCGTATGTCGCAATTAACTCATAATTAACTAATAGATGAAAAAAGACAATAACATATAGCACCTTTTCCGTGCTATTTGTACCTTTTCAATTCCTTTTCAGTTGTACCTTTCAATAATAATTGGCATGGAAACATAATTCATGTAAATTATTTTTAGCTAATAACAGTAAACACAAGTACAAACTTGTCTGAATGAAAAAATTTCCGCTTCTTTTTCCTTTTTGTCTTTAACTAGTAATGTCAGTTTGAAATTCACAAGTGAGATAACTCAAAGGTGGATTGTTGTTCTGTTTGATTAATTAAATTCATGAATCTTTATAATAAATGAACCATTGATATATGTCATCATTTATTTCATTGTTTCCAATCTTTGATATTTTCACCCTTCTCATTGAAATTACTTACTGTAAATTTTTGATAATAAAACTTTTAGTTTTGAATTAACTTCTATTTGGATGTCATTGATTTCTGCAAAAAAAAGATATACCAAAAATATGAATGGATTAGTGGAAATTAACTCAAGAATTAGTACTTTTTATCCTTCAAATTCTAATTAATTTCTAAAAGAATATTAAAAAATTGTCACATAAGAGATGAGGGATAAAAAAAGAAACGATGCACATTTTGTTTCTGATGAAAATATCAATTCAGATAAGAAAATTTAATCAATAATATTTTAAAGATTTCATTAATTAAATTAAAAGTCATTAAATATCTAACTATTGAATAAAGAATAACATGAAAAAGAAGAAAAGAATATCTTTTATATATTGATTATTTAAATAATAATAGAATCCAAGATACTAATTAGGGCAATGGATCATATACTTGGCTAATTAATAATCTCTAATCCTCTTATTATCCATGTTTACCGTTAGAATCTAAATAGTGTGGATTCAAAAATAGATTCGATTAGCTGCTATCTTGTTCAAAATTCTCTCAACTGCTTTGCCGCAATTTGTTGACTCAGAAAAAAATAGCTTCATTGATTCTGAATCAGACAATGAGACGAGAATCTGAAATTCACATTGAAGATTAAATTAGAAGTTCACGGGTAAGAAATGTTGCTAAAGGAAGTAAATAGGTGGAAACTTTCTGACTGATTACGTTTCTATTCACTTAAAAAAATAATAGTTAGGTTATTGACAGATAATTAATTAATTAGCTGTACAGAAGATAAAAGAGAGAATGAAAATAAAGTATTGATTTAACTGGGTGAATTAATGTCGGAATTATGTGAATAAAATTAATAATTTGAAGTTAAGAATTAAAACGGCAAAACTAAATATAGCATTAGCAAATCTAAAAAGATAATTCAAAAAAAAAAGAAATAAAAATAGAAGAGAAGTAATATGCAATGGTATAATTGAAAAAAAAATTAAAATGAGAGAAAATTAATGAAGAAATTGAAATGAAAAGAGAAAAATCAAATTAAAGTTGGAAAATTTAGAAGGAAATTGTCAGTTAACGACAATACTTTAAAGCAAAAAAAAGTAAGAACGATAAAAGCGATTAAATTAAAAATAATGGGGTCACATTTCATAATGATAAGGGCCTCATTTATCGATAAAAAAGGCTGGTTTACATATTTGAATGCTATTTATTGCAAGATATATTATTATAATGTCGATAATCACTTAGCTAATCTTGACTAATGAGCAAATGTAAGTCTATAATTTCATTCGAACATTAGTTAAAACCGAATGGATACAAAACTTCGTTATTTATGATTCACAAAGGTGTCATAAACGGATGATTTAACTATAAGCCTTGTTTTGATCAACTAATCCAGGCCAAATATATTTTGTGCCCAGCATAACTTAATTTTCACCATCCGGGTTTTATGGTCAGTACAATTCTAGTTTTCGTCATATTGTAAAAATTAAATATATTCGATGTTTAATACAAATTCAGTTTTGATAACCTGGTGTAATCTGGTATATTGGACATATTTATTCATCCATGTATAAAATAGTGTAATTTTTTTTCCATTCAAGCCAATTTCAAGTCATGTTTTGTTTAATGTTAATCTTAAATGACCTTTTTTTTCTTTTTGTATAAATAATACGGCTGATTTCAGGTCATTTAAGGATCTGTTTCATTAGATATGTTGTCAACAATATTACTGAAATAAAGTAATTAATAATTAAGTACCACTGACCAATTATGCGCTTATCACAACGAATTTATCTCTGGTATCATTTATGCATCTTTCTCGGCTTATCAATACCAGGTTACTCTTCCAAAACATTCCTTATTTTATAATAATTGTGCAACTTAATATGACCTAACAATAACTTAAAGACTACTTCTTTAATTAACTGTTTGTATTATTTTAACCTTACATAAAAATTTCAGTCAGTTAATTTAAATATTAGCAAATATGATGCCGTCAAATATCTTCATCAAATATCCATTTAAATAGAAACAAACTTTCCGAGATTTTTTAATTCATCTTTTATCACTTAATCATCATATAGCTTTCTTGCTCATTTTAATTTGCATTTCTTAAATTAAATTTAAGCAATAAGCTTATTAAAAATCTGAAAATTACTTTCAACAAGTAAAATAAATTAAGAATGATCTAATTTCTATATTTGATATGTTGAAAGAGAGCGTAGCACTTATAGGAGATTACCGCCAATAGTTTGTGCTTTTCTGAGCCTCAAAGAAATCCTAACAACCAAAATGATAACATGATAACATATCATCGAAATTTCTTAGTCTTGTTATTCTAAAGACTGAAATTATTGCAGCACAAAATTTCGGATCACTGGTACTTTGTCCACCAGGAGGTCAATCGTTTGCAACTGCGTATATGATGGCATGTGAAATGAAGAAACGACGTCGCAAAAAAAGGGATATTGGTAAAAGTTTAAGATTTAAATTACATAATTGCTAGTTACAATTTCATATACAGTTAAAAATACTCCAAATTCCATTAACCTCTGCTATAATATAGTCTCGAAAGTTTACATAGACACACCGAGTAGTAAGAATAGATTTAATAGTTCTACAAATATTCGAAATTAAAATTACTTTTGAAATCGAACCAATTTTAAATCATCGTTTATATACAAAGAACATTCGTGAAACATCAAAAATTAATTTCGAAAAATTTTAAGAAAAAAACTTTACAGCCTGATAACGCAATCTACTTAGATTACAAATAAAATCAAAACAAATTAATTCCTCTCATCTCTTTCCGTTCTCTCTTTTTATTATCTTTTTAAAACTTTAGACAAAATAACTACAATTAAAGGAATAATAAATAAATCCTAAACTAGAAATGAACTAAAACGTTTTAAAATGATTTACCAAAAACAGACAGCTTGAATTTCTTTCCGAATTTCACTAATCATTTTTCTTTTCAACTTACTTTTGGTATATGTTTATTAAGCGTTAGATTAGCAAAAACATTATTTACATCATATCTTTCTGAAATAGTTGCCAAATATAAGACACTATGCACCAATTAATATTTAATTTCTTAATCTGGCCAATATATTCAGCCAATTATTGAGCCCATGAAGTTTCAAAAATTGTCTAGCAATAATAAATTATTTAATGTAAAATTGCAACTAAAAACAAGCATTTCACAGAATATTTGATGGCCTAATTTCTATGTTACACAAACATATCTTAAACAACATAAAATTTAGTTCAACCGGAAAGGAAAAATTTCATAATTTACAGGCAATATCAAAATTAAAGTTTATATATATGTAAACTCTATATTATGAAAATTAATCACATTAACATTTCCTCCTATGGAGTGAAGACTAGAAAAAGAAAGATACGAAAAAAACAAAAAAAAAAGCATAAGAGAAAAAGCAAATATATTTTTCGCGAAAAATTAAACATAAAGTCAGAAAATAAATTTAAATTCAAAATCAAATTTAAATCATAATATCTTAAAACAAGTCTTCGATAAAATAAAAACAAAATATTTCCAAATGACTTAGGTCCAAAGCTTATGAAAAAAATTCATATCAATATGAATAGACCTGAAATGGCTGAAATATATATTTTCTAAACAATATAAATAGTGCAAAGATCATAAATATCTTCAAATAAATAAATGAATTGTGATCTTTTAAAAAGAACTTTTTCTTTTAGAATACTGGTAAACCGAGAATCGAATATAATTTTAATCTAAATCTAAAACTTGTTTTTTATTTCAGGAAATCCGATGCGACCAGCAACACTGAAAGAAGTTCAAAATATATGTTGTGAAGTTGGCTGTGAATTACGAGATCTTCTGAATTACTGCGATCCATTTGGCTGGTTTGATAACTAATCAGTTTATTCTTGTCTTGATTATAATGCATCTGTGCCACCTTCCCACTGAAAAAGACATTCAATTATTACTTCAGAGCAACATCTTTTGGTTTTTTCTAAAGTTTTTTTTAAAGTTTTTTTTTTTTTTTTTTAATGAACTAAAACTTCAAACTCAATTAAAAATCTACAGCTTAAATAGAGGAATGCGCATATTTTTGTTTCCATGACAAAAGCTTTCAAAGAAGAATACGAATGATCCAAATGAATCGAGTAAATTAAATAAACTCGTTTGTGAAAAAAAAAAGTGATTGATCAACTTATTTGCACGTGGATTAACAAACAAATTTACACATTAATGTCAAACATTGAAAAGTTATTTTGGAAGCAACTTCTACAAGATTTTTCTAACATCTGATACAATTTAATTACTGCTACAATCATGAAAAACAGCTATTAACGATTCTTCCTGATTTTACATAAAAATCTAGGACCTTTTTACAAGGCTGCATATTTCAGAATTGAAAAAACGTATTAAAAAAAAAAAAAAAAAGAAAACGAATTCAATAATTAAGAAGTACTTATGCAAACAGAAAAAGCTGACGTCAGTGACCAGAAATTTTGAAACGAAATTTATAATTTCATACATAAATGTGACGAAAAATTTTGCAAACCAATGTAAGTGGTATTAATTTGCTGAAAAGATGAAATTATTTTATACCGCATTTCAACAATTAACTAATTTTATTTTATTAAATCCACCTGAATTAATGAATGTGCAGGTGAGTTAACAGCATCTTGTATGGCTTGCGAAATATGCGCTTGCATTTGATCAAATTTTATTTTAACGCCTTTCGCTTGCTCAACATGTCCATATTGCATTTGGGTTTCTGGAAATCATTTTAATAATTAAGAAAAAAGTCTTACAGAAGAAAGAAAAATTAGACTTCGTAACTTTTTCGTTGCTATATCAATTTCAATATTTTATGTTTCACAAGTGAACAACCGGAGTTAAATTTGATCATGTCTTGCGATTGCTAAATTTCATTAAAAGATTTAATAGCTTCAATATTCTCTGCTAACTAAAAGTAAGTTCTTACAAAATATTTAAAATGCTATTATGCCTTGAATTGAGTTAAATTTATAAAATTTCAACATTTAGTCTCTGTCAAATTTGATTTCTGCAAAATGAATCCTGAATTTTATTATTGAAGAATTCCAATTAAACATAATTTTAAAGATTTTGAAAATCTGAAAGGACAATCTTTGCTATTACGAAAAATTTCAATAATTTAAAGGATTCATAAAATTCTTTTATCGATTGCAAAATTAATTTAATAATCAGCCTAATTAATTAGTTTAATAAGATTAAATACTTTAACAAGTATAAATGATAAAAATTAATTTGGTAACTGACTGCAAAATGAATTTTAAGTCTGGGCACTAAATTCAATTATTTTCATTTCATTCAATCTTTAAATATTAGTAAAAATTGTTTAGTTAAATTTTAATCAGAAAACAATATTTGTCTTATCTTTTTTAGTTTAACGAGACGATAAGAAAGAAAGAAGAATTGCAATGAATTATCCATTATTCATTAAAGATGAAAACTAACCGTATATAATTTGATTTAACCATAATGCTAATGAATGATCGGAACTCTTTGTTGCAAAATTATTTGCAGCAATTAACATATCGGGTACGTCAACAGCGACTAGTTTAGCGGAAAGAAGAGTTGCAAGAGCTTGTATTCGTGGCACACCTTCATCACGTACGATTGTTACACTATCGGTTATGTGACTTCTGCAAAATTATTTCCCCTTTCCTCATACTTGCAAGAAAAGAAAACATGTGCTATAACGTAATATAGATACTGCATGTCAACTATACAGTTTTTTTTTTTCATTTTTATTTATATAATGGTACTAGTTTATTTCCTCAGAGACTTATTTCCGGATAAATACGTATTATTTGAATTATTACTATGAATTATTCTGTGCAACAATTATCTTTATAATTTCAAAAACCATTCCAATCAATAAATGATGCGAAAGAAAATATTAAGTTCTGCACCACATATTTCATTTAAATTATAACAACCGATCGCAAAATGAAGATCTTTTTGATGTTTCTATTTTTATTATTCAAATAAAAAAATTAAAACAAATTATCCTAAAATTTTTCCTTGAAATAAAAGTATCCTTAAAATTTTATTCCTGAAACATAAATTATACTAAAGATATTACATCGAATAAATAAATCAAGTAAAACTGCAATCTATAATTCTATGATAAAACTAGTTTTTAGACGAATTATTTTTCAAAAAAAGAAAAACTAAAATTACCTCAAAATAGTATCTTTTAAATCATGATTACTATTATTTATATATCGCATAATTTATTTGATCCGTCGAATAAAACAAATGAATTATGTTTTAATTATTTCCAAAAATTAATATTACCAATACACTTACTTCGCTTCTTGTAATCTGGAATGTAAGTAAGAATGCAATGCATGTACGAAATGAGCGGATGCTTTCAGAAGAGACGAACTGGACTGTAATTTACCAGGTGTAATTCTTTCGAATAATCCGTAAAAATCAGCTTCACGACATGTCATCAGATATAAGATGGCTAAGCTTAAATTTACTACAGTCCATGATTCTGTGTCTTTTGCTGTCTGCAAAAATGCATTATTTACAATTCAGTAGTGTGTAGAAATTTGTTAAAAAGCAATGATTTGAAAAAGCCTCAATGTAAAATAGATACGAAATGTCAATTGTAATACTTAAATAATAAGAATATGCCAAGAATATTATGAGTTCTTGAAATATATATATAAATAAATCAGCAACTTACCCTTAACGCGGCTTGGAACTGCCGCTCTGCATCATCTGGTAAATGCACAAACCAACAGTACATACCCTAGAAGATCCAAAATCTAGACTTGACATTTGATACAGACATTTGAAAGAACGAAATAAATATTAACAGCAACAATAATTCATTCTTTTATTCTTCATTTTTCCTCTTTTTATCACTTTTCCTTCATCTTTTTGTTAGTCCTTCGCCATTTAACTTTATGAGTCGAAATCTATTTCTTACTGTTGAAGTATCCAAACTACTAAATAAAAATATTTGATTGGCTCAGAAATTCATCCCTTTTAAAAGTTAGGGAAAAATAATCACAGAAATAATGTTGGTTCGGTGCCAATTAAGAATTAACCAAAGTTACAATACATTCTAACAAATATGCTATCGTAACTGGTGTTTATAAAAAGAGCACTTACCAGTAGCGTATGTAACTGAGCTTCGAAATGATTAAATAAATCAGTACTTTGCCTCATTCGTTCCATCATAGCACCTAACTGGAATGTTTAAAAATTTTATCATCCAAAAAAATTTCTTTTTCCAGTGGAAATTTAGACTTTTCCAAAATTTGGAACTTCCAATTGTTTTTATTTTGTTATAAAAAGTACTCTGGATGGTTCCTGCATCATGTAATGTATGGAAAGTTCAACAGTTAAACAGAATCGAAATATGATCATCATCAGAATCTTGAGTAAATCTCTAGATTGATTTGAAAAAATACATGGTGTGTCAGTGCAATCACTTACTAACCAGGAAAGGATATCAGTGCACTAAATTTTTAAACCAACTAGGAAGTATAGATATGTAAACTATAAGCATCACAACAGATCCATAAAAAATTCTTCGAATACAAGAACCAAAACAAAGACAAAAATAAAATTAAACATACAACATTTATAGTTTCTAACGGTCGTGCTAGCATCAGTTGTGCGGCGGAAATATTCTCCAATAATATAATTTCAAATGCAGCCAAGGAATCCAACGCCCCACGTCTTATCACTGGCCAATTTGATTTGGCCATTAAACGCCGCATATCAGTGATATGCCGTATAGCAATCGAGTGATATTTATGAGCTCTAAAGAAGAAAAGGCAAATACTACATTTCTCAGTCTTTGTTTATCCCACAAATATCACTTTCATGTCTTATAGCAACAGAAATATTTTGCTTTACTAACGGGCTTAGAGTATCATCAGCATAAGGTCATTGGACTGTGTTGGAGGAAATTCTTATGTTCACTTAATATTCTTTCATAATCACATGAAATCATCCGATAACTGCCAAATATAACTTCCAAATTTTAATCATTTATTATAATTGAGCCAAGCATAGCGGCCAAGATATACTTGGGAAATTTGAAATTTTAATTATCCTATTTTCCATATATCACTAAATGAACCTATTTGAAACTTTCAACACTTCCATATATTTTTGAAAAATATAGGAAAATTCAAATTTTTACTATCTTACATACTTAACCTTCACATACCATTAAATAAACTCTACTTACTCGATAAAAAAAGAGTGCTCTTCACATACCACTAAATAAATCTTATTATATGATTGGTAAAAAAAAGATACAATTAAACATTTCATAGTTTTTGAAACAAGTAATGCAAATAATTCCAATTCATAAATAGTCCAGAATCACTAATTCAAATCTTTATTCTAAAGGACTAATCTAAATCTAATTTCAATCAGTCCTTGAAAGCCATTATGATGGAATAATTGTATGGGATCATGAAACAAATCCGTCTCATGAAATGAACAACGAATTTGTGATTAAAATTCCCTTCCATTTTCGCCACCATTGATTTGATAGCACCTGCATTAAAGTGCAATGCGCATCATGCCCAGTACTGGTGGCTTAATATGGCCCTTCATGGGAACGAACCTTCAATCACTTCACTGACGCTAGAAACCATTACACCAAGAAGTACTTCACATCCATACCACATAAATATAGGGATTTAAGAATGTGAAATAAATTTAAAAAAATTACTGCATGCAATTAACCTTTCAATTTGGCATGTTTGCAAACTTTGTATCACGGTAAGTACGTATGTAAGCGCAATTAACGTTTCTTTACCCATCCAATCAAAAGTTGGCAATATTATCGAAGTTGTCTCACCGTAGGTTAATTTCATCGTTTGCACCAATGTTTGCAATTGTCGCAAACATATTTTTGTACTTTTTAACTGAAAAATATCGAGCAAAATTAAAGAGCATTATTCGGAATTGAAATATATAATTTAAAATGAAAATTTCCATAACTGGTCAATATAATATTCAGCTGAAAATTCTCAGCTCAAATTTAGAAATTCATTTGATAATTTTTAATTTCAAAACGATTCGAGTCAGTTCATCCATAACCATATCTTAAAAAGAAAAATCTCAAAATCTTCATTTTTTTTCGATTTTTGTACATTAATCCAAATTTAGCAATTTTAAATTCAAATTAACCATCTTAATCCCTCCTGGTTCTTTCTAATTCATATTAGGTTCAAATTTCGAAATATCATCAAGTTTAAAATGGGATCATTTTAGTTTTTAATTTTGATATTTTAAGATTTAAACATTTAAATCTAAACTTCAACAATTTCGAAAATTTTCCTCTGTATTTAATTTACAAAGTTGAAATTGCTAACTTTAACAAAACATAACAAACCAAGCCAGCTGATATGAAGAAACAAATTTGGACTGTACAGCAGAAAGCTTTGATATAATCCAAGCACGCATTATCGGCATTCAGAATTACTAACTTTTCACTCACTTCCATTATACCTTTCATTAACTCTTCTTCTCGACTTAAATCCATTGATATAATCTGCAATATTAAGAGAGAACAAAAGTGGTGATTACTAATCGACATAATTTATGGAATTTCTTAATGTTAGTTTTTTTTTTTTTTTTTTTTTTTTAAATTCTTTTTGTTTTTTTTTTCTCCTTGTGTATACTTCATAATGTACAACATATGTATTAATATGTTTCAATTAATTTTTTACTATTTCTTCAAATTTTTATCAAAATTACCGGAATAAATACTGAAGTATCAAAGCGAAATTCTCAATATCTTCAACAATGAATAAATAGCATCGTAGTGTGGTGATGCAAGTCATGATTTCTGTATTGTTTCAAAGAAAGCTTCATTTCTAGCATTCTCGTTCAAAAAAAAAAAATTAATGCCACACTGTTTAACTATTTTCTTAAGCTTACCATTGCAGATGAAAGACGAAAATAGCATTCCAAAGCTGGATCATTGAGCTGATTAAATAGCGATGCACCAGCTTCAACTATTTCACTTGCACTATTCCAATCATTCATTGCTCCATGGATTTCCTGAAATTATTTCTTTATTCAACCTGAAAAAAATTTCTTGATCCGACTTAAATGATCAATCTTTCGATGCAACCAAACAGCTCTGAATTAGGTTTTTTTTCAACATCAACTGAGATAGCTTTATTATTCATCCTCTCGAAAAAGTTAAATATTTAGCTATTATCACAATAAAATCAGTTTCTTACTCAACAGAAATGATTGTCCCTTCAGTATTAACCTGCTTATTTAACTACTAAGAACAGAGTTAGAAAATTAATTGATAATTATCAAATCAGCCAATCAGCAAGAAAACTTTTGCATTAAAATGATGTTGAAAACAAATATATGGTATTATTTACAACAGTAGAAATATTAGATTAATCCTATATTTGAAAAAAAAAAATCTCATTTTCAAAAAAAGAACATATGCTTATTCCTGTTTTACCATAGTAATACTACCGATAAAGATCAATTTAAAAAAATAATGGAAAAAGTAATACCGCAAGTAGGAATAAGAGACGTGCATGAATAAGAGGGAAATCTCGAGAATGTGCTGATTCCTTCCGTAACAGCTGTTTAACTGGTTCAAAAATTTTCAACTGCATATATACTTCGGCAATTGAACAGGCTATTTCTATTCGATATTTAGTATATTCAGCACCTGCTTCTTTCATTCCATGATACTAAAAATTTGGAAAAAATAGAAAAATGAAGAGTAAATACTGATAAGGTTTACACTAGTAGTGTGATAATATAGAATGATGGTATGACAACGTTAAATAACAATAATGATAACATAAAATAACAGCATATAAAAAACTAATAACAGTATGAATATAAAATAAGCCATATAGAGACATTAAAGCAAACACACATTTTATTAAGTTAACAAAAATCGGTTCCAAATTTTCAAGCTACATAGTTTAATTCTTCAGCATATCACGTAGGTACATTTTTCGTGATAATAATGAAATCATATGCGCTAAATTTTCCCCATATTAATAGCAATATACATGACTATACACTTCATTATGTTAATAACTAAAAATCTAACAAAAACGAATGAAATACCGCTTGTTCCAAATGATGCCTTGCTAACTCAATATTCTTCGTATAATAAAAATATAATTTTCCAATTTGAAAATTCACAAATGATGTCATTTCATGCGTCATCAGAGTTTTGAAACATGCCTGAAATATTACGCACTTTCACAACTAATTCATCATTTAATTAGAATAAATTTAAGAATATCGAAAGTATAAAAATCGCAAAAGTTTTGAAGATAAAGTATTGGAACATTTGATTTGATTGGATTCGCGAAAAGTGTATGAACGCTTATTAAAGAACAAAACTTTTAGTTGCCTCATTTATTCATGAATAGAAATTGAAACGGAAATTCAAAATTTTAAATTAAAACATCAAAAATCTTCATAAACAATATGAAACATTTGTCAAGATAAAAATTTTCCGGAAAAAGTGATAAAAATTAAATACAAAAGTGTACGAACGCATAACAAACTTTTAAACATTTAATGGCCATCTTATATTTCGGAGGATTGTGTGCCCTGAAGAATTCAGCTGCTTCTAGTAATAATATGGCTGCTTGATCAAATAAATATCGTTCCGGTAAATAATTTTCCATCACACTCATTCTGAAATAATATAGACTTACAACTGGTTTTTCCATTTAAGCATTTCAATTTTTATATAAACGTCAGTTATAAATAGTGTGAATGGATAGAAATACATACTGGATATAAATATAGCGCAGATGAATATTGCACATAATTCAAATTAAGTATGACTTTCACATTTTATTGAAATATTAATCAGTATGGAATCTTTTGATGTACTTTCGAAATTACAACCATGAAGAACTTTTTGAGCCGCACGCTCTTGTTTCCAGAAATATTTCCAACCGTATTACTAACATTCTTTTCTTCAATTTTCGGAATGATTTCATGGTAAATTGTCCTAACTGCACATCATACCTTTCACTACCAATTACTACTTTAACAGTCATCTGAATCGCATGTTGCGTACATAAAATACGAACTGCTTTATGACGTAGTACAAAATTTCACAACTTCATGTAAATTTTTTATCATCTATGTATATATATATATATACAGATGAGAACAATTAATGAGCAGGAATCTTTTCAAAATTTCAATTAAAATATGCATGAAATTTATCACACTGTTTTGAAAATTAAGTGAAAAATAGGAGGAAATCTATGGGTAATATCATATATAGTTAATTTAAATGGTATTTTGAGATAATTAGTCGATTACAATGCGCATAATGCATGCAAAGTTTGCCAATAATTTATTAGAGTAATCAATAAGTAAAAGATAATGCATACATAGCTGGTAAACGTTTGACTTGTAATTACCTATCAAATAAATTATTCAACAGAAATAAGCAATTTCCTTGAACCATATATACTAATCGTCAGTTGTACTAAGATTCCTTCCCTTCTTTCCTCATAAGTCTTCCGCGTACGTCATGACACGCACGTCATATCTCACGCTGTTTAAAAGTGCTACATATTTATGTCCTCCATTACTTACCATCATGATCGTTCTCGTGCCAACCTCTCTCTCAGGCTTCTTTCCTCTCTTCCAGTAACGCTGCAACACAGTGCATGGCATGCAGCGTAAATTTTCAAAATGAAAGCCATTTGTGAAAAGAAAAGAATGCACATCGCTCGAGCGGTCGTCTTAACAGCCGCCGTACAACTGAATCGCAGCGTCACCACCGCCGCATATCGATCGTATCTTCTTGTCTGTCTGTGTGTGTTCGGGTATGTATGTGAACTTCATTGATTATAAATTCGTGTATGTCGTGTATGTCCCTCTTCGATTGTGTGTATGCGGATGTATGTGTGTGTATGTCGATTTAGCTTGTAGAAGGGTTGCATACACAGACATACACACACACACACACACACACCACATACACACCTAGACACATATAAACAAATAACATTTGGTTCTCTGTTTTACACTAGCATTGTTGAATGATGGGAACAAGTTGGCTATTTTGTCGGTCTTCTGTTGGTCACTCTTTTGATTGCATTGGTCGGTTGCTAAGCCTAAGCTTAGTATTTCTCATTTAATTCCTTCTTTGGCCCGAACAACAGTTGGAGAGGTAGCACTGATTTGTTTGGTTTAAATGACTGGTGATAAGCGAATGATAAGTGATGTAGGGAGAAGCAAGAATCGAGGAAGATTGTTGCAGCGATTATAGCTTGAAGCATGAATCTAATAATCAGTTTGCAGCTCTTCCGGAATGCCTCAGCTATCGTGTGATAAAACCGGTTGAAATGAGTAACTGCGGGTTGGTCCCGATTGCCATACATATTGTCCTGCTAACACCGCCGTTTCATTCTTGATCCGTTATTTCCTGCCACCACAGTATTGTTTTATTTCTACTATTTATATCTTCGATATAAATCCGAAATCCAGACCAAATTTCATACAACTTCCTGATTATTCAAATTAACGAATGACAATGCAAACGGGTGATCATTCCGGTTCCGTTCCGGTTTCCGTGCGAGGTATTGACTGCACCACACCGCCAGTAACAGCAACGGCAACTGCAATGATAGCAGCACAAACGTCAGCAGATGGTAACAGTATGGAACCGAATTTCACAAATGGTATGCTTTGAGTTCACGTGGAGTTTGCGTGAGTTTTGATTAAGAGGAGCGGGACTTAAAGTTTTGCTGTCTTCTGTTTCACAGAAACGTCTTCAAATAGGAACGCGAACTTTTGACGGAAAGTAATTCGCTTAGATGTTTTGTTCATTTCACTAAACAGTCATGTTGGTGGTAGAACAGTAATTATGTAATATGATATGATTGGTACTGAGGATTAGTAGTTATGAGCAGCTCTCGCAAGACGATTTTATTATTTCATACTCATTTTCAACCAGTTAGAATTTTAACAGTAGTTTGAAACAGTATCCTTTTTTTCAATTCCCCAATGACTGGATAATTTGAACCTAACCTAGAGTTTCATTGTCTAGCTACTCAGTTGTTAAACTTGAAATATGTGTAAGCGTGATGATCCGAGGGTCAGGCATGATATAATAAAATAATGCTGTCAAATACGGAGAGAGAAGAGTCTTTAGAGTTCATTTGTAAGCATAAACCCAAGTTCCGAGTTCTGATCTATGATCTGTGAACTGATGAAGAATGCACTTATGACTCAGCAGTATTCTACTGGTCACCAATTTTTTCTCTTGCTTTCTTTGCAAATTAAAATGCGAAATGTTTTATATGGTAGAAGGACATACGGGATTGAGAGGTTTAGCTTGACAGCAGGGTGACATGCGAAATTGGTGTGATCAACAGATGATTTCAATTATTTGGTAACACAAATACTTCTTTCGTCATATTTTATCATTCACTGTAAAAGACAGGACCACTTCACGTAAGACGTGAATGACGTGAGTGCTGAATGGGAGAAATGATATAAAAAGAAATGAACTGCATCTTTTTGTTTCATTCGCAGACACTCATTTTGTTGTTGCGTAAAATATTTTTACATATCTTTTCTTTTTTTTATTGCTCAAACTTAATCACACAAACAACAATCAGTGCTTGATCTGAAAATTTTGTGACCTGTAAGTATGAAGAAAAAGAAGAAAAAGTGGAGAAAAGAAATTGATTTATAAAAACGATATTTAAAACATTCGTTAAAATGATAACAAACCGGTCGAATTAAAAGATTTTAAAGAGATGCGTCGAGAAATATTGCCAGCTTATCATCTGTGATTAAGTCTGTCGTAAAGAGGATTCCCTCTTTCAATCAACTTAACAGTAATACATATGCTTCGATCTTTTCAATTATTCCGGGAATTCTTCGTATAATATTACTTCCTGACATGTTGGAATAATTCATTTCCAGAATTAAACTTAGTAAACAGAAGATGGCACATTCGGTATTTCGGTTTCCTATCCCAGTTTTGTATTCTTTTCCTTTCCTGGGAAAATTACGAAAAAAAAAAAAAGGGAAAAAAGGATAGCCATGATGAGTCAACGAAAACTTTCACTGCGTACTTTCTTTATTGTCTTTGCTATTCAGTTCGAATGGGAAGAAAGAATACCCGGATTTTACCTAGATTTTTGGGAATTATTCAGAATCAGAAAAAACTTAGCTTCCATCGACTCAATCTTCCAATAAATACATGAATTTTTAAGTTTTACACGCAAATCCTTTGCACATTTCGTCAAGTCTGATATTTATGAATAAAGGTAAATCCAATATCGGAGTAACATAGCAATGTACAAATAATTCATTTATCTATAAAAGGGAAAGAAGAAGAATTCGAATCTTTTTCTAATCTGAATTTGCTTTTCTTTTGATCTTTTTACCGGTAAAAATATGAATATCAAATCACATTTGCCGCATAAGTTATATTTTTGTAGATTTATGTAAATAACGAGAATTATCTGTATGTTTCGAATTGCAAAACTTTGATTGAGTGA
Organism: Onchocerca flexuosa; assembly: GCA_002249935.1. NCBI lineage: Eukaryota > Metazoa > Nematoda > Chromadorea > Rhabditida > Onchocercidae > Onchocerca > Onchocerca flexuosa. The sequence goes on along the minus strand of KZ270023.1, from coordinate 212,600 downwards.
TTATCAGTTGATTGATCTAATTGTAAATGCGATGTAGCTTAGACGAGAATTATTTCATAGCAATATGTAACTGATATTAATTCGAACGAGTCTATACTTTGTTCAGGAAAGCTAAAGAAGCATTGTTATTGGCAGTAATTCTTGATTGAAACAATGATCAGATTACTTTTGGCCTTTCTTTTCCTAATTTTGATTTGATGAAACTTGATTTGAAAATTTAGATCTCAATCTTCTGTAATTAATACTGTTCTGAATAAACGATCCCCCTCCAAAGCTGTTATCATTTCAATCCGTAAGATGAAATGATATTAATCAGCACTTTATTTGGATCATTTTTTATTAAGGAATGGAAAGATTTCATCTGATTTGTTATGCGTACTCATCATCCCTGTCTTCTTTTTTTGCCTCTCTCCCTCTGTTTTGCATTAAATAGTCCAAATTAACAATATTTAGCAATAAGAAAAAGAAATGCTAGGAAAAGCCGAAATATGGAATGCTTATTCGACGAAAGGAAAGAAGAGTATTTCTCTGGCCTATTTTTAAGCTAGTGGTTAAAATTCAGAGCCTAGACTCGAGGAACTATATTATCATTAAAGCCTGATGCCCAAGCGTTTTTTTCTCGATCATAAATCATTCATTCATTCATATGCATATAAACGTACATAAATCATTTCTCCACTTTTTTCAACAAAAACCCTCGCAATTCAATTTTTTCTCTTTTTGTGATGCTTTCCATAGAACATATATTAATTAATTGCACTTTCCATGTGCCCAGCATTCTCAAACTAATTAATTCATTTCCCTCCAACATCCGCATTTTTGCTTTTCATGCCACTGTTATTGTGGTTCTTGTTGTTGTTGTAACTTTTTATCCTCTTTTTCACTTTTTATCCTCTTTTTCATATTTATTTCCTGTATTTTTGAAAGAGCGATTTATGTGATCATCACATTCCCAAGAGATTTTCACCTTTATGAATGATTTTTTCATATCAGCAACTTATCAAATTGGTAATAAAACAATTAATTGATAAATTGTCCAAGTTATAATTCTGATCCAAAAATTTGCTTAGCATGGACGACTTTTTTATGCATTTTATTATTTGTACACTTATTATCTATTGTGTTACAATATAGAAAGCGAATCTACTACATAAATGTGATCGCAAATAACTGGATTCATAAGTAATCAAGCAAAGGTCTTTGAGATTGGTAAGTGAATCCAATTATGACTTTAATTCAACCAGATGTAAACCAGCTATCACAGTAAATTCCTAATAAATAAATTAGGGAATTAGTTCGATTATAATCATCGAATTAGTTAATTAAGCCATTTAGTAGCAAAATTACTTATTACAATTTCTTTATTCAAAATTTTTGAATAAATGTTGAATTTAGTAGACACAATTTCAAATTATTAAAATTCTGCGAAACACGCAAGCAGTGGCATGACTTGATTTGAAATGATTGAGTAATTAATTAATTAAACATTTGTAGGTAAGGAAAAGAGAAATTGCACACAAGTATCATTATATAAGGAAAGATAAAATATCACAACAAATTTTCGTTTCGATAAATTTTTTAATTTAAATTTTCCTTCATGTTGCTTATAAACAAGTATTTTTGGCCAGGGATTTCTCGAATTCTCTACTGAAAATGGACAGAAAGGAAAGCTATTGAAAATGGACAGAAAGGAAAGCTTTTAGTAACTATTTGCAAAACTTATATGTCAAATTTTTCAAAGCCAGTATTATAAAGTCTTTTGTTCCTGGGAACTTTGGAACAATTATAATAATGATTGTACAAGTTCACGTCTATTACGCTTATTTACTTGCTTATTCATGAAATCATGGAATAACATAATTTATAGAACTGTACTATGAATACTTGCCTTCGATTCATTGATTCAAAATGTTTTTGTGCATAAAATTTAAAATTTTCCAATAAGTTTCATAATGACATACAAGATATTTGACATAGATGCTATTAACGAATTTTAGAAATATTAGAAATTTGGTCAAATTATTATAAGTCATTTTAAGCTAAGGAAAAGACAACGACGATAATCAAGAATCCATTTTTCGGATCCATAAAATCACTTGTAACTGGAAAATTTTTCCAATAGCTGCAATTACCGGTTTGCTAAAATCTCAGAATAATAATAAATCTGATGAAACATGAAATAAGCTTATCGAGTATCGATTTTTGAGTTTGGAATTGCGTATATCGATTTTTTTTTTTTTGGAAGAATTTGAAATTGCGACTTATTTCTTCCACTATTTAATGGCGGCACTTAAATCATTTTTAACTGACACTGTGATTTAATTCCATTTTCAATATATTTTCAACACACATAATGTATGTGTATTTGATAGTTACTGATGAATAGCCACTGAAATTAACAAACAATTCAATGATTGTAACATTCTTTGTCTCTATTTTTCTGATCCAATATTCTGATTGTATAATTAGTTAGTTAATTAATTAATCACAGATATATTTGGATAATTATCTATTGATGCAAAAAGTCTTAATTTTAACTTTGAAATTTTTTGTGAATTTGAAACTAAGAATGAATGAACGGAAATACAAAGTCAAATTTCAAATGAAATATATTTTCAAGATTTAAGTCTTTAAACCTGAAGTTTTTTTTTTTTTTTTCAAACAGAAAAAATAGATTTTTCTTTTTTTGCAAATAGGAAATGACTGTTTGCTGGGATTAAAATTTCCCATCTTTGATTGATTATGCCATTAAATAAGTGTCAGACACAACATTTTTGTTCTTTTTTCTTTTACTGAATAATTTAAAGGATTTGTTTTTTTACAGTTTCAATTCGCAATTCAAGACTTGACAGGCAAAAAAATTCTTTTAAACTCATTTCAACCCTTTTTTGAAATCTTAGTATCATTTCTTTTAATTTTTTATAATATTACCTAGTTAGCAAGCATAGTTTTCTTTTCATTTCCCATATGAAAAGATGGTAATTATCAAAATTTTATCTTTTAAATTAGAAAAATTTAGAATTTTCAAGAAAATAGAAATCTTTTGTTGTTTATTGCAATTAAAAAGGAAATAGGGAGAGATAGAAAGAGGAAGAAAGAAAGAAAGAAATGAAAAATTTTCTCCAAAGATTTCAGTCCGTTAATAAAGCAATTAAGATCAATTAAGTGATTAATGCAAATTGCATCATTTTTCTTTCTTCTTTTACTTTATTGAAGTACAGTGACGATAATAATAGTGATAGCGATAATGATGATGATGGTGATGATGATGAATGATGATGATGCAGTGGCCTTTCATTTCCGAGAAATCTTTTCAGGATACTTGAATGGATCATTTGTTTAGTGAAGGGATGGTGCAAGCATTTGTTTGTCTATTTGCTTGAAACTTTTTCCTATCCTTTCCAAAAATATTTGGATTTTATTTTTTTGCAACCCAAATTTTGATTAGCATACGGAAATATCGTATTTTTTTATCAAAATAATTTAGTAGTACTGCTGGAGGGTATGTTTATAATAAGATGAAAGGAAATCAAACGAATCACGGAAACTGGACGATGAGCAATCACTGAAATTGGTAATTCAGTCCAAAAATGTGACGAAAATTTTTTTCTTTTATCCCGAAAATGGGCTGAAAATTTTCTTCCATTTTTGGAATACTCTTAATCTATCATCAATTACTAATTTCTGATCTTTTTTTTGATGATTTTATATTGAATCATTTGCACAGTTATTGTCAACAAAATAAGTGATGTGATGAAGAAGATACGTCTAAATTCATTAGAATTAATAATTTAAACTCTTTCTAAGAATTCATTTGCTCAAGTTTGAAAATTCGAAAATTTTCTGTTGTCTCATATTTGTAGATTTAATTATGTAATGGTGATGATTAAATATCATTTTTATTATTTACGAAAGCTTATCAATAAATCATCATATGGAACGAAATATTATTGCAGTAGCAATTATCATTTTAATTATTTCTATCTATGGATAGAAATAATCAGAGATTTATCTTGCTAGAAAATTAAAAATTAACGAATAATATTACGTTTGTGTTGCCTACCAATTGACGTATTTGGTTTGTCTTTTCCCCATCTCGGCATTCAGTATTTTTGCTATTAATTTCAAGTGCCAACATAAATGAAAGTTTGGAATTTTGTAGAATGAAGAAGAGAAAAAGGAAAATAAAATAAAGTCTCTCTACAGTTATATATACTAGCATTTGAAACTTAAAATTTGATAATATGAAGTTTTTTGTTAGTTTGAAATCCATTGCAGATATACATGGGTTATTCGGTAATCTAGTATCAACGAACAGTAACATTCAAATGGGTTACCTTCCCCGAAAAAAGAAGTGGAAAAAACTTTCCATTGTTTTTGAATGAATTTTTAATTTCAATAACTGTGATATTTCATTGCAATCTTTCGTTAGCATTTATTCTCATAGCATATCGTAAAATGATTTAAAAAAAAAAAAAAAAAACTTTATAAAAGTCTAAAGTGAATTTATGCAAGTAACGAAATAGGAGTTATCATGTTTTTACCAATTAATAATTTTCATTTAGATAGTTATTCCAAATTATTATGTATTTATTCAAAGCATTGTTTCCTTTTATACATATATATATGCATAACAGTTCATTTAAAATTATTATCCAAACGTTTAAACTTATACTGAAAATCATAAATCTGGTTATATATTGTCTTTTTATGTTTCAGTTAAGCAATCGGAATTTTTATCTAAAAATATATTTGTGTTTTGAAAATTTTAAACTGAGAATTTTTTAATGTAACAATTGGAAGAGATTTGGAATATTTGTACAATTGGAATTGATATTATGGTAAAAGATAAAAATTATCGTGAAGAGAAATGATTATTTATGGGAGCAGGAGAAAGAAAGTTCGCTTTTTTTTTGTTTAATAAAAGGGAAATGAGAAGGAAGAGGTTGAAGGAAGCTACAGGAATGAACTGTGATTCTATCGTAAACTGGTTTCAGTACGTTTTGTTTACAGAATGTGTTGAATTGAAAGGAAGACAAAATGTAGTATAGTCATCCTGAAATTAGCAATCCTTATCCTTCCTTCCTTCCTTTTAGCAAGATTAGACTTCTCAAATTTCCGTCAGAGCAATGAAATTTCATTCTATTCCTTCTTTCCTTTCCAATTTTAATTCTTAAAATGGGAGGGAAATGACTATTTTGAAAATGAAATGTTTGCATTTCCTGCAGTATACTTCCAACCTTTATGTATTGTTATAGTTAGGCATTTTTTTGAAATAATGCGCAAAGTGTCAGAATTTTCGAATATGTCAGAATTTTCGTTCGGACAGACTCTAAGTGTTACCAATTATGTATTCCTTGGCAAATTTGCTAAATATTTGCAAACTTCAGTTTTGTATAGAAATTTCAAAACAGGTGCAGTTAATTGAATATTGCTATAATTTAATCTGTTCCAATTACTGTCCCATAAGAGTGTCTCTCCGGTGATCAGTAAGGGATAAATGTGATCAAAAGTGAAAGGATAAAAGAGAGTTTGGATGCAAATAATAAGAAATGATGCAAGGAGAGAGAAGGAGAAGTATGGAATCAAAAAGATTCAGTTGGAGTATATCACCGACGTTTCGAATTGTTTTCTGATTTTTTGCTTTTCATATTGAAAATCTAAAAAGATCAATTTTAGCTTCATTACTTTGCGTATCTTTGCTTGTGTCTTCTCGCTTACTCGTGCCTTTTCTGCTAATTATCGTATGTTTTTAATTAATGACTGGATTAGTTATCGACTTACTCCACCGTTACTGATGGCTGGCAAGACCGAACATGTTCACGGTTTCACCTTCTTTTATCCAGTTCTGTTTGCATTTCTTTCCGCCTTTCTGGTGGTTCTTTTTATTCGCAAGTAACTGTTGACTGTGAAGCAGTCGATAAAAGACGCGATTTAGGAAATGCCTTAAATTTGTTCATTCTATTGCAGGAAGTATGTTCAGTTGCTCACCAAAAGACTAAAAGCATCTTATCGATTCTTTGTTCTTTCATTTCTTTTTGATTCCGCTGCTTCTTAATTTAATTAATTTAATAATTTCTACTCGTAACGTGTCTGTGCATTCACACATGTTTCTTCCCCATATATACTATGAATGTGTATGTGTGTGTCGGTTGTCGGTCTAACAGGCCTAACCCTGCATTCCCTTTCTTTCCACGAAGATGGATATATCCGTAATCTGCACAAGTACTTATGTATCTCTCTGTCACACACATACACACATTATGAAGTGATATGTGCAGACTACTGATATGTTGATGTATGTGTGTGCACCCACAGATGTTGTGACGGGCAGTGTGTGCAGACCGATTGCAAAAGTTGAAGTTGAGCTTATCTTGAATTTATCATTTATCAGTGAGTAACAAATGATAATAATAAAGGAGAAAAGATAAATGAGAGAGAGGAAGAGAGGAATTCTCGGAGATGGAAAGGTGGAGGAGATTACCGAGAAAAGTGCACTTGTAAGAGATAAATTCAAATGAGGAAAGGAAAAAGGGGAAAAAAATTTATTTAAAAACACTTCGGCATTGACATACATATGTGTGTATATCTGTCATCTCATTCTTTTGTATTTCCTATTTTTAAATTTTAAATGAATGAAATCTCAATTTTCCTTTTTTTCTCCCTGATTTAATAGTCTTTTCACAATTCTCGATTGTCTTTCCGATTCTCACTCTCACCTTTTGTTCTCTGGATAATGTAGTTTTCAGGATGCGATGGTACTATCCGGAATGATTTCTCTTCAGGATGTACAAATTATATTCTGATTTGACTGATTCTCTACCGATAACACTAATAGTAGTACCTCTCTTTCTTCCTTTTCATTTTCTTTTTAACAATAAGTTTGTTTTTTTTCGAATTCCACAAAGTGTCTGTTTGTTGAAATTTTTCAGAATATTTTTTTCCTCATTTATTATAAATGTTTGAGTGATTGGAAAACTTGCTCTGTATATTTCTGTGATGAAAGTTGTGATCAAACAAGATATGATAATGATTGATAAGGAATATAAGTGATATCGCAAACCGTTTAGCTTGGCTTCTTAGGGATATTGTAATTGGAGATGAGAGTGATACGATACGCTTATGCCATTCTTATTTGATTTAATGATAAATTCTCCTTTATTTGACGACTGTTCTGTCTGAAGGATGAGGGATGGATGAGGAAGATTAGAAGGGACGGGAAGATGACCTGAAGAAGTGAAGGGGAGATGAGATGTATGTCGATCGCACTGAATTCAGTCTGAAGTTTTTTCGCTTCCATCGCTTTCCTCACACTTGCATAGCAGTAAATGCGATTTTGTTGATGGAAGATGTGCGTCGTTGATGCATGCATCTTTCCTCTTCCTCTGGAGTGTTGATTGAGGATTTCACTCCAGAACGACATGTCATCTGTCAGTAGCTGCATGTCACAATTCCGCATCTCATCCCAGTTGATATCGAATAAGAAATGTCTATTAAGTTGTCCAGTTCGTTTATCACTTATGGTACTTTGATAATTCACGTACAGACTTTCGAATAGGATTAGAAAAATATTGTTAATAGATGACATTAACATTTAATAATAAGTATTGTTACGATTATATTCACATAATGGTGAATTATAAATCATATTAATACAATTTTATTTTTTGAAAATTGAATCGATATCTCGGAAAATCTTTACAAATGATTTTTCGGAGAATTTTGCGAATTCGATTATCGAAAATTAATCTTATTTAGATATTTTTAGAACATTTACTTATGGGAAATACATAAGTAGTATAATTATATCATAATCATTTGTGAACGTGGACTTTTTTTGTGAGAATTGAATCGAAATCCTTCCCAGTGGTTATTTAAAGCATTAAGGCGACTTTGTTTTCATCAAAAGAGTTCAACAGTCCTCTTTCGGAATGATTGATCCAATGACATGCTGTCATCAATCTTAATGAAACTTTTATTGAAAATCGGATAACTGGAGCGTTCCGAAATTCTAATCTATGTTGATCTTGATTCTATTCCAGTTTAAATTTATTACTGCTTTAAGCCTATTCCTTAGCATGGAAAAGAAAGGAAAGAATGGAGACAGAAATCCATATGCATATTATTTCTAAATACTAATAAGTGTTCATTCCATCTTTTCTTCTTTTCCCATTTCTCGTTTTCATTTTCGATGGATTCTCTCTTCCACGACGAATCATACTTTGAAGAAGATGTTTGATGTGTTCCTCGCTTTATGAGTGAGGCATTCTCCTCTACTTGTATGAAATTCTTTTTCGGATTCCTCGAGAGGTGTTTGAGAAATTTAGAAAATTTCCCTTACCTAACTAATAGTTTTCCGTTTCAGAGCTCATCTTCTCAAGCTTATATATATAATATATATATATATATATATATATATATATATATATATATATATGTGTATGATAATTTCATTTCAATTGATGGTTTCATGTTTGGACGGTTGTCGATGATTGCATTTTATGCGTTACAAATAAAATCCAATGAAATATCGCTAGCCATTGGCCCGATGAGAATACACTTGGGAATAATAAGCCTTGGATAGTATGTCAACTCGTGATAAATTATATTAGTGGGTGCATGGGTGAGTTGTGTCTGTATGTGAGCTGCTTTTCTTTGTAAATGATTAAATTAGAACAAAAAAAATGGAAATGAAAAAAATTTGATTAAAATGAAATTTTTCGATCGAAATAAATGCATGGGTAACTTCAGCGTAATATATGAACTATTAATTATTATTTATTTCTTTGCTTTTACTAATATTGGCTTCAGTTTATTAATCAATCATGATTTTAGAATTTTGCTTTTTCTTTTTCATTCTGTATTTTAAGAGAAGAAGAGTGAGAATAAGAAGGGAAAAAAAAAAATTAAATAATGATTGGTTTTTTTTCTCTTCTTTTCCTGATTAACAGCTTTTTGTTTCTTAATTCTGTTTTCTACAAATTAAAATTAAAAAAAAAAAAGAGAAAGAGATGAATTAAAGAAGAAGAAACAAGAGAAGAAAAAAGAACTGATAGTTCTGATATAAGAAAATCATAAGAAATGATAAAAGAAAAAAAAGTGAGAGGAAGAAAGAAAAAAAGAGAGGAAAAAATTGGAAGTGAAAAAAATTTTTTCTTCGAATTGATTTCTTTTTCCTTTCTATAATAATTTAAAAAATAGTATTGTGATTTCGCGCTAATTAAAAGCAATTAATGACTTTTTTCCTCCAAAAATTTTGTAATGAAAATTTTCCTATTTCATTTTTTACCGTAAAAATTTGGAATTCGATTTCAATAATTTTTCTTTAATTTTCAGTCAGTAATTCGGTATCAGTGATGCCAAATTCGATGCCATCATTTTTTGCCAATCCTTTCATGACACCATTCATGCCACAAGCTGCTGTCTCTGCAATACCAGTGGGTAGTAATAGTGGAACAGTTGAGTCCACTCAATTAACCGGTCCGGAAAGTGGTGATTACCGCAGTAATCCGCTACAAACCGGCAATTATGTTATGCAAAGTTTGCAATGTCAAGAAATGATGCAGCATTACATTCAAAGCTTGATAGCAGCCGCGTCACATCTTCCTGGTAGTAATATGTCATCAGATGGTGCTACTGCTACTACTAAAAATCAGGTCAGTCTTAATTTTTTATCATTTCCCCTTACTTCGATTATTAAATTTCCGATACAATCCGACTTTTCTAAATTAAAATTGGAATTCAAAATTTGGATTAAATAACAATTCTATCTGTCTTACACATTGATTAGTATACTAACAAGCACTTATCATTCATGCATCTTTTTTCTGAAGCCATAAAAATGCTATCATTCTATTTTCATTTTTTTTGTCCCATATCAATCATTTTGAAAGATATTTCCCCATTATTTCATGTATGAGAAAGGAAAGGCAAAAATAGCAATAAATATTCATAACATCGCACACTTAACTATCGCTATTACTGTGATTGATAATTATATGATTTAATCTAAAATTTGTGCATATCTTCCGTTCATCTTACGTATAACATAGAAATAATTTCCGTCTGTTTTACGTGACTGCATATGACTGTAGTGTTGGACATCACCAATAATATTCGATAGCAACAAAGATTTGTAGGGAATTAATTTAAATAAGATAAAAAGATTTTATTTAGTTTAAAGCGTTAAGAAAGTTGGGATATTTGTTGAAAAAGGAAAAATTAACTAATATCTTTAGGATTTTAATGAGGAGAAAGAGAGACGAACTTATAGAACTTAATTAGCGTTGATTAAATTAGTGAGAGAGAACAAGGATATGAGAAAAGCGAAGAATGCGAATGAGAAAAAATAAAATATTGATTAAAATGAATGATATCCCGCTACTCTTTATAATTAACGCAATCATTTGGTAATAGATCACATTAGAATTTGATAAATCAATGTCTAATTTACCGATTAACAGGTGAATAGATAAATCTCTATTGTTTCTGTCTAAACAAGAGTAAAAGTTTATTTGCTTATCTATTTTTGCAGAATCATATTAGTTCCATCTATTCATTATGATACATTCGTAGTTTGTTATTTACTATGTAAATAATATAATGATATAAACGATATATTTTTATGAATCCTATCTTATTTCATTTGAGACAGTTGGAACTGAAAATTTAATTTGATCGGTGTGTATTATTTCAGGAACAACATTTCTACCCAATATTCCTCCTTCTCCATCCATAACTTTCTTCATATACTTTCTGTCACTTTTTTTCTGTATCCGGTTAGAAAAGGATAGGAACCTAATTGCTTTTTTAGCATTACCGAACAATCATTCACACACTATTTTTTTCTCCATAAAACAAGTATATTTAAGTCACTTTCTTTTAAATACTTCAAATATTGTATCAATTTGGCAGAGTTCGTCGCTTGAAATTCTGTCTTGTGCGTTCATGTGTAGAAACTGATTTATGAATGGATTCAAGTTGATATATTAGCTTCGAGTCGAAAATAGCTACCACTTTGTTGCAGCGATCCTTGGATGATAGCCGGGAGCAGTCATCCGGTGATTCTGGTCATTTCCAGATAGACTTCCCGAATGCTTTGCCAGCTTTGATTCAGAGTATGCAACAACAGCTATATCTGAACAATCCGGCAGTATCACAATATGCTAATTCTATTCCGGTAGATTTCTAGTTTATTTAACCATCTCATAGCATTATTGAATACAAATGATTGATTGGTACTCTTTTTTTGATAGCTTTAAAGATGAACTTATATCATATATAACTTGCATATTTATACCGAAACTTGCATAACTTGGTATCATACACATTCTTATAAAAGGATCGGCTCATTTAAGCCGTTGTTTGATGAACTAGACAATATCATGAAATCTTTAGCAGTAAGCTTAATTATGCTAATTTTGCTTTATCAACGGTAAGTTTCGGAGGAATAGATGATATGCTATATTGCCTAGATATGCCATGTTGTCTAGACAAATTTGGAATATAAAACATATGTCATACTTTTCTCCTGGAAAAAATCGCAATGAAAGTTTCATATTATTGGATGGAAATATGATAATTTTATTAATTTTTAATTAAAATCTTTTTTTCTTTTTTTTTTTTTCATAGAGTATTTAATGGCTAACAGTCATAAAATAATATGAATTTAAAGTCGGTGTATTTAACTTTAGAAATTTTAATTGAAATTTTTTAAATATTATTTGTAATTTTTAATCAAAGAACATCTTCAGTTATCAATCAAAAGTATCCATTCTTTGCTGGTACAATAGAGAAAGAAATTAGAACGAATTTAAAAGTTATATTTCAAATCAAAGAGAAGAAAAAAAGTCCGTGCTAATACATAATTTGTTTATTATTTGCGTTATTTTTTCTCTCTTTCCCGTTGCCATTTTATTTCATTCAACAGCGCATCTTTCCCATCCTTCTACCCCATTACTACCCCGCTTCTCCGTGATAGTATATTGAATAGAAGAACGGGGAATTCGCTTTCTCGAACGAAAAAATGAACGAAATAAGGGGAAAAGAGACGAGTGACGGTGTTAGATATTATCGAACGGAGCTGAATGCTGATTGAATTTGCAAAGAAATAAAAATAAACTTTCTTCAGTAATGCTAGAAATGCAAGCTTTGATCGGATGAAAATTGAAGAAAAGAAAGGAAAGAGAAAGTTGAATGCTTTGGAATTGTTGTTTCCATTAAGCTGAAATTTTTTCAAACTGACCAGCTAGCGTAGCGTAGGACATTAAATATATTTTTATCGTTTTAATAGTGATTTTCAAATGAGAAATGCTTAAAAAAGAAAAAAGGTGCATATTTTCAGAACATGATGTCATTAATTCAGTTGCAGGAAATATAAAATCAAAATAGGAAATAAGTTATTAAATAATTTTACTTAAAAATTGTCCAGTTCAATGAAAATTATTTGAATTTAAAATTCTGTTAGAAAAAAACCCCCCAAAAAAAGAGAAAAGAGTAAATTTCATTTAATTTTATGTGAAAAATTGTAAATTTTAGTCTGAAAATTCCACTTCTTTTCTTTTTTATTAAATTATTATTGCTCTTTTCTGCTTCAGAATTTAGAGACAAATTTAACGACATCAAATGTCATAAGGAAAATAGATGACGAGAAGGAAAAAGTAAATGAAAGTAAAAGTTTCGCAATGAATGATGATGCAAGCGAAGAAATTCGATGTGAACCACAACAAATGAATGGTAAAAAATGAAAAGTTTTCAAAGCATTTATGAATATTCTAAAAATTTGAAACGATAAAATAAATAATCAATTTTTTTGATCTTCGAAAGATATTTGCAAATTTGAATATATTTTACTGAAATATATATCTTACCTTCTATTTTAACTGCTTTTTGGGGAAGAATAATAGATATATATGATCGAAATATAACGATCAAAGAATATTCTAAAAATTTGAAACGATAAAATATTTGACAACAGTTTAATAAATTTGCGGAATTATCGATCCTTAGTCATTAATAAATTTAAGTGAATTAATTTCTTATTGATTAGCGTCGTCACTATTTTTCGAAAGATTTTTATAGAAATCGAATTCGGTATGTGTCAATGGATCGATGGTAATGCATGGGTAATATGAAAACTTTGTTTAACATGATAATCGGTTTATTTCTTAAAAATTTGAAAAATTGTTTTAAATTTTATTGAATTTTTTTATAGACTGTAATGTTGCATTACCAGAACAACAAAATGGTATAATTAATACCGACGAAATTAGTCAGGTTTGAATCATAATTTTAAAAAAATATAGAGACGAGAAATATTTTTATTCAGAATTTATTCTTTCCTTTTTCTAATTTATATGTTTTCTTTCTTTTTCATTGCTTTTTATGTGAAATATTAATCGAATTTTCCGATTAAATTTTTTCATTATTTTTCTAGACATTTCGAATCTCATTACGTCTTTTGTTTTTTTTTGTTTTTTGGTTTTTTTTTTTTTTCGTTTGTTTCGAATTTTAAATATATTTTTAGGACAATGAAAATAATCATTCAGTCGATATTCCATCATCGAATAATGTTGGGAAATGCTCCAGTAGTAAGAATGATGAAAATTTAATGAAAGAAGAAAATACGAAAAAAGGAAAAAATTCAGAAATTATGATTAAAGAATTATCATCAATGAATTCTTCAAAGATCTCCGAAACAATACCATTCAAAACTTCAACTTCATCTTCTTCATCATCAATTAAAAATATCCCTGAAACATCTTTATCATCATCATCAAATGGTAATAACGATACAAGCACCGTTCAGGAAGAATGTCGAACATCTGTTTTGATTAAAAAACAAATGAATGAAATTGATAAAGAAATTAATCGACGAATACAAAATCGAAATATCAAAAAAGTATACTTTGAATTTAGATTTCGCATTGAAAAATATTTGAAAAAAAAAAATTAGTATTTTCTCTTTTTCTTTTGTTTTTCCACTTTGAAAAATTGGATGCTTTAATTAATTGGATAATTTGAAATCGTAGTAATAAAGGTGTTTACATCTAAATATATCTTTTCTTCGGTCCTTAATCAATTTAAGTCTTTGGTTTGAATATTAAAGACTTTATTATGGCTACAAAATTGAGAGAAGTTTTTTTTTTTTCTACTTCTACTTTTGTCCTTCTTTTTGAACATATGATATTTGGTTTTTACCAGCATTTCATTTTACAATTTCCAAAAAAAATGAAAATTTAAAAAAGAAAATTTGTTAAAAATGACAAATTTCCACAAATGAAATTTTGTTATTTTTAACAGATTTGCAATGAATTTTCATCTACTAATAGGTTGAAGCGAGGAACACCGAGATAGAATTGGGATTATTGAAAATGTAGGATTCATATTCATTAAGTGCTCGACTAGGTATTAAAATGTAGAATTTTAGCACGTTTATTGAAATGCTTTTTTTAACTAAATTGATGCCAAAATGTACCGAAAATGTTGAGTTTAACATAATTTGTTTAAGAAATCAATTAAAATATGTATTGGAAAATATCAAATTTACTTCTTCCACGCTTTGATTTCACGAACAAATAACCAAATTTAGTATGGAATTAAAGTTCTGTTCAAGTTAGATGAATGTTTAAGGATTTGTTGTCTTTTGTAATAGGTATTTATTAGTTAGAGACTTTTTTTCCCTTAGGAATGTTATTTCATCATTTAATTGTACAAGAAAAAGAAAAGGCAAATTTCTTTTCCTTTTTCTTTTTTTTCAGATTGATGAAAAAGAGTTGGCTCAACTTTTGAGTTCTGCCAATAGTTGTAGTTATCAGTCTGCTTGTACCCAACTACAGTACCCCTCAATATATGCCATTTCACCTAACACAACGGACCAGGTTTTACGGAGAAATTTGTTGATTGTTGTGGTCTTCTTTTTTTCGTTGTATTAAGTATGTACTTGTGTGCATGTTTGTGGTTTATATATATATATATGTGTGTGTGTGTGTATTTATTGGCGTGTTTGGTATTTTATTATATAGTGCAGTAAAATTAATAATTAAGCTTCAACTGTTCAATTTTTAAAAGAAATTCTAGATTTTTTCTTTCTAGAAAACTTCGCCATTTGCATATATTTCGAAATTAGCTAATTTCAGTTTTTAACTTTTTTCATTTTATATTTTGCGTGTACAAGCACATATATATATATATATGTATATATATCATCCTGGAAAAAAAGCATGAAAAAAATGTCCTGATAATTTTTCCACGATTTGATAGCTTCATTATGATATGTAACGATAGAGATTAGATAACATTGAAATTAAAAACCGTAGTTCGTTAGCTTTAAAGAACTGAGTGACATTGATGTTTTTTGAAATTAGATGATAAAAAATATTGGAATGATAAGAAATATCTGATTTACGATATTATTGAAATGTTGTCCAATAGTAACCGATTCATAATATAATTGGAAATGAATTATTCGAAAAGTTGACACATAAGTTATGTGAAAATAACTTACAATTCTGTATAAATCATGTGAAAATAAATTCGATAAATAGTAGGCGTGTAGTTTTTAGATAATGATTGATAATAAATTACCTGAGATACTCTATGATTCTTGTAGTAAGAGGTAAATTAGACCCATTCAAATTGTGATTCAAAATAAAATTCCAGTATGTGATATTAAGCACATCAGCAAATATTTCTCATTTTAGTTTTTTTCCAGTTGCGGTAAAATTCCTTAAAAATTGCAAAATTTCAAACATCTCCTTGTAGTTTTAAATTCTGTGAATTGGATATAATTTTAATCGTTGGATATTGTTGCATGTTATTTTTCTTTTTTTCCTTTCTTTATAAAGCAGATTTTGATTTTTTTGATAGTTTTGCGAATTTTTTCCAATTTTAATTTACATCAATTTTTGTATAATTCAGCAATTAATTAATAATTCCTTTTATTTTTCCTATGTGCAGTATTGTCAATATTTGTACTTTTTGCAGGATTTCTTATATCATTTTCAGTCAATCGAAATAATACTTTTTTTCAAAAATTTTCAGAGTATTTTACCATTTGGTGCTGCTGAAATAAGAAAATCGGAAACTTCTACACCGAAGCCGACTTTGGAACAGCTTCGTAATTCATTTGCTCTTCCAGTGGTATCCTCAAATTCAAATTTCCCATCACTTTCAACACAGTTATCGTCATCATCATCATCATCTTCGTCGTCATCATCATCATCATATCATTATGATCATTATCCGCAACAACAGCAACAACAATTTCCATCACTGTATTTAGGGATACCAGGTGGACCATCAACTGATACCACTACCATGGTACCAGCACAAAATCACTGTTCTGCATCATTACCAACTACTATGGAACAGTTTACAACTGCAGCTGCAGCGGCTGCAGCTGCATTTGGTACCATCTCACCGCAATCATATCCCCAATTTCAGTCCTATTTTCCACCACCGCCTCCGTCACATGCGTATTATTTTCCTAGTACCCATCAACATATTTCACCACAGGTAATTATTTTAAAACATTATTTTTTTTTATTTTCTTCGCTTTTCGAAGGATTTTTTAAAATTAATTTTTCTGTAAGTTTCAATTTGTTGAGAAAAACTAATAAATCTTATTACAGGTTAGTTTAAGTTGATACACTGGTATACATTAAAAATAAATTTGAAATAGTTTAAGATTCATAGCAGTTTTTCTCTCAGTTTTCACTCAGTATTTAATTTAATAATAAATAAATCAAGAAACTGAAATTTATTGTTTATTTATTCGTCAATGAGTGATAAAAGAGCTGGAATTAGCTTAAAACTACAATGAAATGTTGTCCTATTTGTGATTTATTTTGCGTAAAGTTTTTTTTTTTTTTTTAAATTATTGGACTAAAATTCTGTTATTGAAAATTTTATTGTTTTTGAATTATAAGATTTCTAATTTTCAATATTCAGGTTTTCGGTCTCTGTTTTGTTTTTGATATTCAAATCCAACTTGTAACTAGATCTTATCTACTTTAATTACAATATTTTTGAAATCCTAGTGTCGGAGTTTTGATATATTCGGCATATGTTTTATTAAAATTTCGATATTAGGAGAATTTTTTTCTTCCATTTTCAAGCTTTTTTACTAATATTCCGTCATCTAAATTAAATCATCTTCTTTTATATTTTCATATTAAGTTTCCTTATCATATTTTATATTTTGCAAATCGAAATTACTCAAAATACATTCTTATTCGTATTAGAAACACAATATATTTTCTACTTTATTGAATGGTGTAAAATTTATCAGAATCTCCGGGTTTTCTCATCCGAAGTGCTTCAAATCGCAAAGTGAAGAATTTACAAGTTAGGTTTGGAATTTCAATTAGAATTTATACCAGTAAATATATAACTTTTTGTCTTTTTCATATAAATAGAAAAAGCCAAAAATTTGATGAAAATAAATTACTTCCTCTAATTTAAGTTCAATTTTTTGTCGTTTTTCTTTTCTTAAAGGAAAGGAAATCCGAGTTATGTTTATTCTTTCATTTAAACGACTATTGATGCTATTCTTTCTCTAAAAAATGATGATGCCATTGGTCCTTTTTTTCGATACAATTTCCTTTCCTCTCACTGAATAAATTAAACTTCCGAGCATTATTCCCATTATTTTTAAGCAAAAATTATATCATTAAAGAAATTGTTTTGTTTTTTCACTGTATTCATTATGATAAGCATTCTCGATCTATGTTTTGTGTTATCCCAGCTTGAACTGATTCCTGAGATTAAGTTTTAGAAGAAAATTCTTAGAAGGATAAACTAATATTAAATTAAAGATTGCGATTCCATTTACATACATCGAAGAAAAATATACCATCAAAGATCAATTTTAATTAGACTTTTGCGAAACAGAAAGCAACGAACGTATAACGTATTTTTGTTCAACATATAAAAGTGAAATAAGGAAAATATTTTATGAAATATATCATAACAAGATTCTGAACACTCTTTTTGATATTCCATTACACAGCGGTTCCTGAATATCTATTATTGAGATCTAGAAATCATTATTTATTATAAGTAAATAATTCCAGCATAAAATAATATTGAAAGCAAAACAGTCTTATACCGATATATGGTCTTGAAAAGAATTGAGGAATACGAAAGAAAATAATTTAATTCAGATATCATTGATGAAATTTTCTTTTCACGCTTGCTGTACTAAATAAATAAGGATAATATGAAATGGATTTCAGCAAATAAACAGATTTGCTTTTAACTGTAGTTATAATGATAATGATTGATAGGAATGACTTTGATTGTAGTAGTAATCAATATAATTATTATCAATTGATTAGCAAATTTCATTGTTCTACTAATTTAATGATTATGAATGAAAGAAGTTAGTGATGGAGAAACAGAAAGTTTTGAGTGATATTTCCATGGATTATTCGATAAGCATCCTTGAGTGTAATCCAATTTTTCATAAATTTTCCCAATTATTTTTTAAAATTTCTCATAAAATATTTTATTTAACCTTAGAGAAAATCGGATATGGAATGATTTCGGCCAAATAAGTAGAAATGATGGGATTTGATAGAAATAAAAACTTCTTGGAAATATCATTCTTGAAAATAGTGATTTCCGATATGTCAAATTAAACGAAAGTATTTTACTTATGAAAATAAGTGGTTATGTTGCAATTATTTAGTGAATGAATTTGCGAACGTTTGGAAGATTACCACTCATTTTAGAACTAATAATTGTTGAATGTTATTGTTTACATTATTTATCTTGAGGGACAAGAAAACCATTTTTTCTTTGTCGAAATCTATAATGAGTTCGGAAACGAATAGGTGAAAATACGGTAGGAAGACTTAAATTGTATTCGGATTTCATCTTTGTGCAATAGATAATGAAATTTTGTGATTGAGAAATAGCAGGAAATTCCGATTTTTTGAATCCTTGATATTTTCTCCCTACTCTTTTAGTTTTCTTTTTTTTTTTTTCAATTTTTTAAATTCTTTCGGTTTTATAATTTTGAATCGTTCCAGTTTCTTGTAGTTTTTGGACTATTTAATTTTTTATCGAATAGAAAGAAAGAGAAAGAGAGAAGCTTTTTTAAAAAAAAAATGAGTATGTGGGAAAAAAATTGAAGAAATGATCAAGGGAATTAAAATTTGCGTAATTTTTAAAAAATTTTCGATAAAATTTTGAATTTTTCCGTTGTTTTTATGTGTTGTCTCAAAATGTAAATTTAAGTTTTTAAAAACTTATTTCTTATAATTGGCTGGATAGACTTAATGATTAAAAAAGGAAGATCTTGGATAGACTGAAGGATTTTAATAAAATTTTTATCTTGAATATATGTATTTCGAGAATTTGTTTTTAATATTTATCCAATTTTCTTAAGCTCGCAGCAGCAATTTTACAACAATCTCAACACGGGCAAGGAATGAATGTATTTCCTAACTTTTCATTTCCACTATCACAATCATCGTCATCCGCTGTTAATGGTAGCAATTTGATGACAAAAGTATCTGAAAATGATCAACGTGTGGAAATATCAACCGATACACAGACAACTACTAGTACCGTGACAACTGATATTACAATTGGTAATGGTGATTGTTTGGGACAAAAAATACCACCACCGCTATCACCACCGCCACCACCACCACCCTTACCGTCATTATCATCATCAGCATCATCATCATCTAAACTTGTTCCATCATCATCATTATCATTATCATCAACAACAACAACATTAACATCAACTATTAATATGCAACAAAAATTGTTGACTCAACAACGGAATGATACAGAGACGGATGATCAACAAAATCGGAAACATTCCCTTCACACGGTGTGCATTATTATTATTATTTATTTATTTCCATAATTTTAACTGGAATGGTCATTTTTCAGTCGAAGGATACTTGTTATAAGAAGAATTTTAGTAAATTTGAGAAAGTTAAGAGGAAAATTAAATTTCTTTCTGTACCCATCGGAACATATAATATCTTATTATTTTAATTATCGATAATAATACTCATTGCATCAATGTACCAATGTTTTCATTTATTTGCTTGTAACTTGGGAATGTTCTATTCCTGTACATTATTTGAGTTGGTATACTCATAATCTAACTTATATATATGCCTATTTATATGCCAATAAATGGTAATATTCGATAACTTCATTCATAATGGCAACATCACTAAATAACCGTTGAAGAATGATTTTTATTCTCGAGAAGTCATTTCAATGTCTCTTTCGATTACTCTCTGCTCTAAAATTTATTTAAATTTGATTACTTTATTTTGGGAATATCGATTACTTTATTGTTATACAGGAGTTTTGTTTTACAGGCTTCACAAAATAATTGGCCCGGTGAAGCTGATTGGATGGAAAATGGGAAGCACATACTTAGCAAGGAAAATACGCTGAAAAATGAACATGCTAAGGAAATCAGTGCAGAAGGGGAGCCTGTTTGGGTTATGAGGTATGAATAAATGTGCTGTGGTACTATATATCTGTATACGGTATGTATGTATGTATGTGTATATCTTCACATACCTTTTTGTATGCAATATATGTATACTTTATAAATATCGTAGAACATGAAATGCGTACTTGATTACTAGAACTTAATTAATTGGAATTAAGTTGAAATTTGTCATTATTTAGAAGAGAAATTTATTTATAGTTGAATGAACAAATGTTATTAATTGACTATTAATGTTGAATTTTTTAACTCTTCAACATCTTATATAATAGTAAGTTTCTCACTTGCATATGATTGAATTAGAAAGAAATTTTATCTTTAATATTTTATTCAGATTCTTTTTTTAGATTACGATGTTTTCTAACTGCTAAATAATAGTTTCATAATTTTTTAAATTAAAATTTCAAAAAAGATTTTTGAATCAAGAAGACGTTACAAAAACTTTAAAGCTTATTTCCATCGAAAAATTGAATATTTCATCAATTCTGATAGAATTTCTTTTTCTTTTGCATTCTTTACTTCTTTCCACTGTTTTTTCTCCATATTAAATCAAGATTAATATAAGAATTGAAATTTTAATTTATTGAACATAACAAGAAAAAAGTTTTACTCACTTTACCGAATATAACAATTTTCTTACGTTCCAGAGATTCATATCTAAAGAGAGTCCAAAGAGAAGAAAATCAAAGCAATGAAGAAATTATGGAAGTGAATAAAAATGCTGAGAGTAAGTAATCTATTATCAATTTACGAATTTCCGTAGATAGAATTAGAGTATTTTTAAATTTGGTAATTTATTCACAATATATATTCATTCAAATATGCATGATCCTTTTGTTTTGAAAATTCACCTTTTTTACAGAGTTAGAACCAACTTCGGATGAAGCAATTAATGAGACCGAAAGTTTGTTATCGAAAGATGAACAAGGAGGTGATGATGGGATTAAAGCAAAGAAAGGCTCGAAAAAGGAAGGTTCTAATTTCTGTGCCTTTTTTCGTTTGCTTCATTTTTTTTTCTCATTATTAAAGCTATATCAGACTTTGCCATTTAAGCAATCGATTGATTAGGTAAGATAGCGATTAAACTAGTCGTTTAAGAAGTAATATTGCTCATGATCCTTTTTAACGGTATTTGCATAATTTTTTTCATTAAATTTTTCATTAATTTAGCGGAAATTTTAATTGTTTTCTTTTTCATATTTGGGGGATTTCAGCTTGTATTCCTTTGCAGTTATAGTGCATGAGCCAGCAGTACTCATAGAAGGCGTGCTATTTCGAGCCAGGTATTTAGGCTCTACGCAATTAATTTGTGAAGGAAGACCGACAAAAGCAAGCCGTATGATGCAAGCACAAGAAGCGGTAGCTCGGGTTAAAGTTAGAAAGATTTTATTTTATTTTATCAAAATATCGAAATTATCTGAATAATTTTGATATTTACATTCTTTTATCACAGAACTTTACAGTTCAATGATTAATATGTTTTTAATTTCATCCAATTTTTAATTTATAAAATTCACGAAATTTCTGAATAAAAGTACGAAAACAATTTCTTTTTTTTTTTTTCATTTTGCTGTATATTTTATTTAGTTTTAATAAAATATATAAATTACTGGAGAAATTTTGACTTTCAAAATTTAAAGAATTTTGAAATTTACGAATATAATGTTTGCATTTAACAATAGTTTTTACTGTTTGAGGCACCAGCTGGTGAAATTCAGCCAAGTACAGATATCGATTTATTTATATCAACGGAGAAGATTATGGTATTAAATACCGATCTTCAGGTTTGTTCGTGCATTTATTCGTGGTATTACATACTGATCTTTCTAAACAAACATTGAATTAACGTTTTTTTTTCATCTATTTAATTAATTTTCATTTTAGTTGAATAAATTAGGAATAACATTATATCGTATGAAAAGAGGAGTCGAAAATACTAAGATTAAATTTATCTTTTATTTTATGTATTAATAGTTTTCATGCTTTCTTTGCAGAATTTAACTCATTTGTTAAATTGTTTCAGCGAATATCTGATACAGATGTTCGACAGGTATGTATTATTAATTGAAAATTCAAAAAAGGTTTTTTACCAACTGATTTAATGCTAGTTTATTTTTGTATTAGAA
The DNA here is from genome assembly GCA_002249935.1 of Onchocerca flexuosa. Classification (NCBI taxonomy): domain Eukaryota; kingdom Metazoa; phylum Nematoda; class Chromadorea; order Rhabditida; family Onchocercidae; genus Onchocerca; species Onchocerca flexuosa. The sequence continues at coordinate 189,986 of KZ270023.1, read as the reverse complement.
AGTGTTTGAAACTGTCTTTTCACGGTTTTTTCCTCTTCTGTCGTTGTGGTAATAATAGCAATGGAAAATGGCAAACGTGAAATTTGATAAAAACTTGAAAATTTGTATTGAAATTTAACTTGGATTCTTCATTTGGAAGCATTATAATCTTAGCAAATGTCATAGTCTTATAAATAATATACGCTTAGTATTGTCATTGTTATTGTTGTTGTTCTTGTTGTGGTGGTTATTTTTCTTCTTGCGTTTATGCTTTGATAATGATGAACAAGTTTATGTTTTCAACTAATTAATGTGTTTCGTTCTTTGTTTTAATTTCATTTGGTTTTTCATATCTAACATGAAGGAGCAAAACTAAGAAGCAAAAATTTCATACAAATTTAAAGATTACTTTTAAGAAAAAAGATTACTTTCAGGAAATTTTCATAATTTTTGACCAGAATTCCGGAATTTCATGCCAAATAGTATAATTCAAGATATTGCTTAATCTAATGTTTTATAAATCTATTAATATTTCTTCGAAATTAGATATCCTAATACATAATGAGTTCATTTCGGGAATCTTAAAAAATTACAGAATATTTATTCATTTATTTATACTAGTAAATGTTTTATTTTTACAATCTATATAACCTAATAATTTTAAATTTATATTATTTAGATTTGTATTTTAGGGAAAAACCTAAAATTTTTTCCGTTATTTTATTGTTTATTTATTTATCGAGTATCACTAAGTTTTTTTTTTTCGATAACTAATTTTTTTTTTTTTCCCTAGGATATATTAATGGATCATGCGTTACGAACGATATCGTATATTGCGGATATCGGTGATCTAGTTGTTTTGATGGCTCGCCGGATGTCACAATCATCTAAGGAAGAAGAGTCTTTTTCCATAAGGTACGAAATCTTTTTAATTATAATTTATATCTAATTATATGTAATTATTGAGCAATACCTTAATCCTTTTTTATTAATGGCAGATTACGATATGTAATATCTTATTGAAAAGGAAGGCTAATTTATGCTATTTTCAAGGATGATAATATCTTTTAAAAATCTTCAAATTCTTTTCACTGTGCTAAATGATTCAAATTTGCTAAATTTAAATTCACCCAACTAAGTGTTAAATTTAGATATTTTATAATTTAATCAATTGTGTTTCTTATTAGATGTTTTATAAGTTATTTAATGGTTTCTTTTGTCTCAAACTTCGAATTAAAAAGCGTATGCATATTTTCATTATTTTTCTTTTCCATTTCATTCTAAATAGAATTTCATTAATATCTAATAACTGCATATTATTCATTCTTTGTTTCAAATTTTTATTTTCGTATAATATATGGGATGGAAAAAAAAATGGAATGGATATTTTTTAAAGGTTCATTGAAAAGTCACTCTCATAATTTTTATCATGTTCATGCAGTCAATATTTTACTAATACTTTAGATAATCTAAAAAACTATTTTTCAATTTCTGACCCTCAGTTTTTTCATTCCAAGGTTAATACAGTTGATTAATTGCTGTTGATATAAGTTGCAATTTAAAATACAAAAAAATAATTCGAATTATTAAAGCGTTATTTTTTTTTTGCCTGCCTGAAATTATTATAAGCTAAAAAAAATCGCATTTTAATGGTGGCGAAATCATCGCAAGAATGTAAACAGAATAGTTTTTATAAATTTCAAGAGCAAAAGTTTTCGTAGTGCTCGATTCAATAAATTTTGTAATGAATTCTAAATTTGATGGAATTCATGATCTCGATTAATTAAATAAAAATTATAATAACGGAAATTTGTTTGAATATAAGCTGAAATTCATTTGAATCTTATGATAAACGGAAATCCATTTTCACGATGATGGAAAATTTGATAGAAAAACGTTCGACCATCAAGCAAAATTCCTTTAAAAATGACCAAAAAAGAAATAGTTTTTATTATTATGGAAAAATTGTTGAATATTGTTGATAAATTTGAATTTAACTTCAAGATGGAATGGATACCGCCAGATAGAGAATAGCGAAATAGAGAGGGCGAAAGAGGGAGCATGTGAGAAATCCTAACATTGTTCCCGAAATTGGATAATTATCGTGGTAGATATCATTTATCATGCACGATATTTTGCATTTGTTGAAATTTCGAGCAGTAATTGAAATTTAGAATGAAATATTTGGAAATATGATGTATCAGTTGTATAGAAATATTTTATTTGCAGTACACCTCGCGTGATTTGTCATGTTTTTGAATCGGATGAGGCATCTTTTATCGCCCAGTCCATCGGGCAGGCCTTCCAGGTTGCTTATGTCGAATTTCTTCGTGCTAACGGTATCGATGACCCGTCATATTTACGAGAAATTGATTATCAGGTTTTCATTTAATTTATTGTCTTTCCTTTTCCTTTCTTCGCCCTCCCTCACAACTTTCGTTCTAGAATAAATTTTTCTTTTTGCTAGATAATTCATTTTAGAAAATTTTCAAGAGATGTCATATTTTCGAAAAATGTTTTCAATGATATGCAAAATTTTAAAACAGTAATTGTAATACAAAAAGTTAATGAAATGCATAAAATTTTATTATGTATTATCGTGATCGAGATCCTGAATTTATTGGTTTTGAATTCATTTTTATTGTACTTTTGCACTAGCATTTTCAAATTATATTTGTTGAACGTCAATTCACGCATGAATTGTGGTTTCAAGTAATCATAATTATACCTAAAAAGATATCATTTTCCCCTAATTGCTACTATTTATTGATTAGGCATTGATAATTAAGGACTTGTTTTGTTTTTGTTTAACTCATACAAATTATTTAATTCATCTTTTAATTATGACCAATGCAATTACAATGACATTCTAAAAAATTCTAAAAAATTTCAAAATTTCGACAAAAATTTCGGAAAGCTTTTATTCTCTAGTTAGCTACTTGTAGTTTAAATTCTAATTTTTATAAAATAGAAAGATTTTAGGAAGTATTAAGTTCACAAGAATTAATGGGTGATGAACTGGAGATGTTTGCTAAGAAAGAAACTCAAAAAGATGTTGTTGTACCGAAAAAAGCTGGCGAACCACTGGGTGTTGTGGTTGTTGAATCCGGTTGGGGTTCAATGTTACCGACGGTTGTTATTGCTAATTTACAACCAAACGGTGCTGCTTGTCGATGTAATCATTTAAATATTGGTGATCAGGTAGGAATCTTTTCTTTCAATTTTTTAATTGAAGATATAAATACTTCCTTAAAATGATTTTTAATGATTTATTTGCTTTTTTTTAGATAATCGCAATTAATGGCATATCCTTAGTAGGTCTTCCTCTAGCTTCAGCACAACAGAATATTAAGGTTGGTAAATTGGAATTTCTCCAATGATGATTTTTCATTAGCTGCAATAATTGTGCATCTTCACTGTTGATTTTTTTGTGTCTGTTTCATTCAAGAACTATGTAATATTTACAGGCAACAAAAAGTTCTACAGCTGTAAAGTTAACGGTTGTTTCGACACCACCAGTTGTTGAAGTTAGAATCAGACGTCCTGATACTAAATATCAACTTGGATTTAGCGTGCAAAATGGAGTGGTATAAATTATTCTTTCATTTTGCTTATTCAGTTTCGAACCAATATTCAAAATTTTTATTTGTTCATTTAATAGTTGTTATTGTTTAAATTTTGTAATAGAGGAAAAACTTCATTTCTTAAATTAAATTATACTGTCAGTTTTTTTCTTTTTACAGAATTTCATAAAATCCATCCGTTTTATAAAAGAGAATGCAACTCAGTAGAAAAAACAAAAAAACTTAACCTGCAAATTATTTAATTATGAATTAAAATGAGAAATTATGATAAACATCGGACGTGCAGTGTAATGCTACATAATTTATGAACAATTTTAACGCATTTACGCTTATCTGGGATTAATTTTTCGGAAAAATATTACCAAAATAAGTTTTATGGAATTCCGAATTTTAGATTTGTAGTTTACTGCGCGGTGGTATAGCGGAACGTGGTGGAATTCGTGTTGGCCATCGAATTATTGAAATTAATTCACAAAGTGTTGTTGCAGTACCACATGAACGAATAGTTAATATGCTAGCATCAGCAATCGGTGAGATTCATATGAAAACGATGCCAACATCAATGTTTCGTCTGCTCACTGGCCAGGAAGTGCCGAATTATATTTGATAAATCGATTTTTTATTCCAAATTTTTTTATCTCATCAGTTTTTTTTCTCTTACAGTTTTTTATCTATCTGTTAAAAGAAAAAGTCCCTCAATTTTTACTGTTTTATTTGATCATTTTAAAGCTAATTGTATTCTTCGATCTTTTCAAGTTTTATAATTGCTTTAAATGAAAATTGTTTTATACTGAAAAATGCCGAAATTTAGCTCTTCCTTGCACTCTTGAAATACGTCAATATGGAAGGGCATCGATTAAGAAAGATTATTTTGGCTAAGTTTGTACTAAGTTTCGTCCCACGCTATAATACATATATGTTAAAATATATCGGGAGAGTTTCTTTTTCTCACATCTTCTATGACGGGTATAAGGCAAACTTTATACAGTGATAATAATCATTGAAATAAAGTTTGTATTCTATTAATATAAGTGACGGAATTTACTTACCTTTTTTATGCATTCGGAAGGAATCCGGAGTATTTATTAGCATCCCATCCACGTATGCTGGGATCTTCCAAAATCTTTATGAATAGTTTTTATTCCGACGCATTTTATGCAGAGATTTCAAAGTGAAGCTAATTAACGTTTTCATCAAACAAATCAATTCATATAAATTTCACATGTTTCTTTATCTCCTGTGATATAATAAAAGCTATATTTTACACGGACTGTATTATTTACATCTTCCTACAGCGTTAAATTTACAGGAATTACCTTTTTTTTTCTTCTTTTCATGTGTATGTGTCATTATTTTTTGGTTTCCGTCTTTTTTTCTTTTTTTATTTAAAGAATGTGTCGCATATCACATAAAATGTTGAAAAAAAAAGCGGCTGACACAGGAATTCAGGATAGTTAATGTAACACGTGAACATGTAAGTATGTATATCTAACTTATGAAATGAAATGAAAATTATTTGTAGTTTATTTGAATATGAACAACATTGATGCATAATATGTACAGAAGAAAATATACAATAACGGCAATCAAAATTCCTATGAATGTTTTAGAAAAAAAAAAATATTTTCACAAATTATTTCTACATATAATTCCCGTGAATCACTCCATTGTAATCTCAAATTTTATAGAAACAAGAGGGCTATTTTGTTAGCATAAATTTCTCTCTCTCTCTCTCTCTCTGTATATATATACATGAAACAAAGGTAAATAAATTTTATGCACAGAATGAAGCTATAATAGTGATCGGTTCTGCTAGTGCAGAAGAAATATAAATATAGAAAATTTAAATGTCACATTCGTTAAACCTAACAGACATAAATATACCCTAAATCTGCCCAGAAAAGATATTGCCAAAGAAAGGAAAAATAAGTGCCCCAGAAAAATCTCTCTGATTGCATTCATGTTATTAAGCCTCACAATAATCTTTTGTACTTGTATCACAGTTTTGGAATTCAAAAGAATCATTACTGAATGTTTTTGAATAGATGGAGAAATGCTTTCTATACCACTTCATAATAATTTGCATAATTCTAAAATGTTTCAGAAAAATCATAAAAGTCGACTTCTTTCCCCATGAAGGGCCCTTTTTCCTCAATAAAAAAGTTTTTTTTTCTTATCTCTCTGAGTCAAAAAGATATAATTCCAATTTGATTCAAAAATAGACTAGTAGAACCCAGTGGTAATTCTCTTACATTAATTAACAAAGACATTTTATATACTCTTTGAGAGCACGATTCAAGGGTAATTCCATTATTCGCCGTTCGAAGATAGAAGCAAATATGTGGATATCATTTAACTGTCGCCTACGTTCCTCCAACCGCTCCTGTTCATGCTTCTTCTCCTCTTCCGTTTGCAACTAAAAATAAATTAATTTGAAATGAATTATCATTCTTATAATAACTTTCACGGTTCAGAGAATTTTTTTTTCTTTTTTTTTTTTTTTTTTAACCTAAATGTTTCCTTGAAATATAAGAATTTAGTAATTTTCATAACAAATATGATTTCATTTCGAGATAAATCAGCAACAATATCCGACATTTCAAAAAAATTACAAAATGCCACTCAATAAGAATATGATGTCTAAATAAGGGAAAAAAACAAACTTCATCTCCAATATTAGATCTATAACGAGGCACAGATTCATCCTGTATAGCATTGTGATATTCATTACCATTTGAATCGCTTTCATCACTATTTCTGAAGTTAGGATTAGAGGCCTGAAAGAGAAAACAAATGAATCATCGTCGATGGAAGCAAAAACAAAATGTAAGAAGTGCGAGAATGCTTTATTATCTCAATGACTCAATATCAAAATACTGACTGCAACTCATAAGATCAAAACAAAAATAATTTATTATCTCTGATTCATTATCACATAAAAAGTACACTATATCTCCTGCTAATACACATAACCAATTTGCATTCTTTTCTCCATCATTATGCATAATATTTTATTAAACTTATAAAATCTAAAAATTAGTTCAACAAAACTTTATATCTACCAGGCTTGAAATGGACTTGTTCAAATAGTCCAGATAAGAATAAAAATTTGCTAATCCAAAAAATTACCTGACCACCAACTGCAGCACTCATACTTTCTGCTGTATGACGAACAGCCAGATATAATTCATTTTTATCTCGAGAATGACCATGATAAGGTAAATTATCACTGTCATCTTCCGAATGATTTTCCTGATCTTCAGTATCACTCGAGTTACTGTTAGCACTAGTATCATTATCATCATCATCATCATCATCGTCGTCGTCATCATCATTATCAATATTATTATCATTTTCATTTCCATTACTATTATCATCATCATCATCATCATCATCATCATCATCATTACCATCACCATCATCATCATCATCATCGTCATCGTCATAATTGTCATCCTCATCACTACCACCATCATCATCATTATCATAATTATTGTCATCATTATCAGCAAAATTCTCCCCTTCTCTGGAACTGGTAACCAGATGACAATTATCTGTTGGAAAATTCTCTATATCTATCAAATTTCCATCTTTATTATTCGAATCGCATTGCTCTGCAGAACTGCTTTCTGCTCTATTTTTGTATAATCTGTTATTCTGCCACATCATTTTGTCATCCTTCAAGTCTCTGTAATATTTGGAAGAAAAAATTCCAGGATTTGCTGCCGAGATGTTTTGCATTTCGTCAGATTTCCTGCAAATTATATTGCTGCTTTTAAGATTGTTAATGCGCTTTTTATTATTTGCTTCATTATGTATATTTGAGTTTCGCACTTGAATCGAATGATTAGTTGATTTGCTCGATTCCTGACCATATCCTTCGCGATGATTAGAGTTCAAAGAAGTGCTACCTAATGTTATGCCATTCTGAACTTTAGTCAAATCATGATAAGAATCTGTGCTTTGATTTAGAAGGCTTAAGCGACCATTCTTCTCTTTATGTTTCGAAATACTCTCCATTACGGTATCTTCACTATTTTTAACTTCTTTTCTACGCAAATCTTGCAACTGCTCAACTATTTCTTCTGTCCGGTGATTTACGGATTTTTTGTTTTCTACAGTTCTTTCAACAAATTTCAAATCGTTAGCATTCTGCGTTTCTTGAGGATGGTTAGCCATATTTCTTTCGTTTTTATAATTGGCACTCTCTTCCGATTTCATCAGTTTTTCCTGAGCTATGGCAGTTATCACAGATTCACCATCTAATCTGCTTTTATCCGCAAAATCTTGCTTTGCGATACTTTGCGTCGCACAGTTAGTGACAAGATCAGTTTCCATTGTTTCTTTATTTATGCGATCGTCATCATCATCATCATTACGTCGTTTAGCGCTCAAACTGCTTTCGCTTTCATGTTCTACACTAAAATTTATTCACATAAGTCAAAACTGAAAAATGCTTTTGAAAGAGACCAAAATTAAAAGTGGGAAAAACAAGAAAGAAAAAGACTGTTTTACTTTCTTTCAACAAATTATTGTCTACTCCTGAAATGATAATATCCACTTTTTGTTAGACATATTTCTGTATTTGTTATCAATAAGATAATCTGTTTATTCACATTGCATTCAAAACTATTGAAAGCTATTTACCAATTATAGTCACTTAACTCATTTCTAATAATTTGTGTCATAAACGTATTCTTTTGTGTTATATTACTGTCAGATAAATTTCATAAATCTTCGAGAAAGTTTAGCATTTTTAAAATGAATTGTTAAAAAAAAAAAATTCAACGAAACTTTCATATTTCCAAAGTATCGAAATCTAGATCGAACGAAGATTAATGCAATATTCTAGATGTTAAGAGTTAACTGACGAAGTGTGTTTTTATTCATCAGTGAACTAAATTTAAGATGGATAAAAATAGCACAAATTTAAATTGAGCAAACGATAGCTCAAAACAATTAGTTAGCTTATGAAATATTTAGAATATCTCTATAAAACCCGTAAATATTACGAAAGATACGTGAATAACTCACAGTGAACGTTTCTTTGAGCGTCCAGTTACTGAAGTACCATCACTGTTCGACTCGGTAGCATCTGGCGATGTATCAACATGATCACTATTAGTCGAACTCGAACCATTGTATCTAAATAATATTAGAACCAATAAACATTACATTTTTTGATTCCATCATATTAACAAATCAGATAACAAATAATTACCGGATATACTGCCAAAAATTTCAAGCAAATTCAGAAGTTATTGTCGCTAGCTGACTAACTTAAAGTTCGGATAATCACAGTCACATGTAACGTAATTAATAATTGGAATCACTGACACAATTTAAAGATTTACATTTTAACCTTCTTTGAATGAAATATCAAGCCTGGCAAAATTTACCACACTAGCAAAACTAGCAGTTTTCAAGATGCTAAATACCGGAAATAAAGTAACAGTTTGTTTAAACGAAACAAACTCTGAATTTTCATTTCCATTAATAATTTCAACATCACTGCTTTGAGCATTTTCCACTCCAGCATCTCCTCTTCCTTGAGCTTCCATTTCAAGAGCATGACGTCTAAAAGCAATATCTCAGGAAAAATATCTAATTCACTGCATAGGAAAAAAAATTTTTTATTTAAATTATTCTTCCATCTCTAAATTATTTGGCAAGTATGGTTACGATTTCTATTCAAAAAAAAACTTTGAAAGGATTAAAATTTGGGTTTCCTGCCAAAAAGCCATAACCATGATAAATTGCCTGTGCATCAATTTCTTCGCATATCTTTTCAATGTTCAAATAACTTAGATAAGAAAGAACTTTAAGTTCATATTGTCAAGATGTATAAAAAATATAATATCAATTTAAAAACACAAAAATAAGTTTTAATAATCAAATAGTAAGGAATCTAAACCTTCTCAAAACTCGCTCAGCAATATGCGCACGAAGATGGCGCCGAAACCACATCATTCGAAATCTTTCACGGGTCATATGTCTCCGCTCCGGTTCTTCTTCCACTTCATTATTATCTTCATTTTCATTTTCAGCAACCTATCAGAAACATCACTTTTTCATCTAAGTCAGCAATATGCAGTCACAAAGATCGAAAAGAATTGTTATTCAAAGCAGTACTTTGATGAAGTGAAATATATGTACTTGTCACGCGATGACAAATGGTACGTGCTATGAAGCATCATAATAAACTAATAGGGTCGAACATACCACCATGACAAAAATGTCAAACAACCCATCATCTATTTCAATTCATAGAAACGCGACGAAAAATCAATTACAAATTCTGCTCCAACTATGGCTAATATTTCACGAAATGGCGGCTGCTGATTTTCGAAATGCGCTTGTTGGGCCATTGGTTGTTCACCATCACGAAATTCGACAACGACATGATTTTCACGTGTTCGTTGTGGTTGTTGACCAACCTTAAGTAGTTGAAATAAGTGAAAGGACGTTTTGAATGTCTATCAACTAGTTCAATAAATAATAGTAGATAATCCAAAAGGGATAAATCCAACTTTCTTTTGTTACACTTCTCAAGATAACTAATGATTCCTACCATTACTAATTTAATTATTCCATATTGTAATGAAATACTCATGCTATCTACACATATGTAATGAAATATCATACAATCGTACTCTTTACTCATATTTTATAAGTGATTTATTTCGCAGTGGGACAATGAAAAATACTCACAAAATTTCGAATACGTATTTTATGATTCACAGCAACTGCAGAACGAATAATTTTACGAATGGATAAAGCGCACAGAAACTGCAATGTAGGAATCGATCTAAATGGTGGAGCAACAGAATAAAGCTCTTTCGATGTTTCCTCTTCAGTAGGCAATATGAAATCCGAAAATGAAACGGAAGTAATAATCTTAACTTCGAACACATTCGTTGTTTGGCGACGTACTTGTAGCAACTGAAGCCAATGGGAAACTTTTGATAGAATATATAAATAAAAACACAGAGTTACAAACTATAAAAATAATTATAGAGTTACAAATTACATCTTAGACGCTGGTATAAGCAAACAATGATTAGAATTAAAATTTTTGTTGAGTAAAGATGCGATAATGCATAGAGCTGACACCAACATTCGGAACGACACATATTATTTATGATGCATTATCTAAATTTCAGTAAAGAAATAAGGATTTTACTTATATATTCATTTTGAATATTTTACAAAGAGACAAAAAGAGATACTGCAATCCTAACTGGACGTATTATTCCCGAGAAATATTATTACCTGATCATCATAAGGCATCACAAGGATACCATCAATTTTCAGTAATTCCCAAAGTATTCGTCGATGAGACGCCGGAACAGCAGCACCACAGTATACACGATCATATTTACTATAATGGGATGGACTAAGATGCAATCCATTACCACATGTGAATTCCGGAACTGCCCAATCATAACACTGCGTTTCCGGACAATGCAATGTTTCAGCAACTAATGAACGTGCATATTCTACGATATTTGAATGGATTTCAATACCATGATTCATACCACTGCTACCTACAAATGAGATAATAAATGAATAATGACGAACAAAAAGTTAAAATATGAAAATGTACAATATAGTAAAAACATATTTTGATTTTTGCACCGTTAATCAGTTCATGTTGAGATATATAACGCAAGTTTGATTGTGCTAAAAATGAAAAAAAAAAAAAGAAAAGGAATACTATGATTTACAATATGAAAGATAAAAATGTACAAATGACGACATATAAGGCAAATCAAAAATAAGACATTTAATATTACAAATAAATTATACATTAAATTAGGCACTGTTTATGCTTGTCACACACTGTAATCGATTGCCTTTTCATTTATTTTTATGATTTCTGATCATTTCATCTGTAATCAGTAAAATCCTAACAAACAAAACAAAATTCTAGCTTCTTGAAAAATCAAAATTTCTTTTCTTCTTACTTACCTAGTAAATAGCCAGCAACCGTACTCAGATAACCCGTACCAGAACCAACGTTAAGGAAACTGTTGCCTTCTTGCAGATTCAAACATTCCAAAACGTTGCCATATATACATGGAGCAGAGATGTGTATACGTCCGGGAGATCCAAAATCGCTTTTCCAAGCCAAATCCTTATATGCTATATATCGGCCTTCTACCGGAAAAAACCGGCGACGATCAACCAATCTGAAAATAATAAGAACCGGCACGAAATGTAAAAGAAGCCTTATTAGCAAAGAAGCCTGATTATGTCTTTTAGTGACAACCAGCTTAAAAAAATAAAAAAGACTTAAACAACTTTGTTTTTCAAAAGATTACCTTCGGGCAAACAAGAATTTTAGTTTGAAAATATGTCGATTCACTTTATAATAGCTATTAACACATTCCTACACACTGCACCAAACAAATGCAAAATCAGCTGCATACAACATGAACCTTTCAGACTAAAAAAGAGAATTACTTACCTTAAAGCAGTTTCCACTCGATGAGTAACAACAATGCTAGCATCAATAAGTTTATCTATTAAATCATCGTTATCATGTCCTGAACTTGCAGCCAAACCCATGACTATAAAATCTGAATTACTTTTTTGAAATAAAAAAAGTATTCGATATTTATCACATAGCGAATCAACGCATCAATTATTTTTCTCCGTGAATTTATGAACAAACCTTCACCTATCGATCCGGTAAAATCAAATGATATATGAATAAATTTTATACAACTGAAAAGTAAACAAAATATTCAGTAACCGATTTCACGAATTCGATGTGCAGTAAATAATACTACATCCAATAATGAAACTGGTTAAAAAATTTGCGCAAACAAATTAATAAAACAATGTTAAATGGCCTTAGGCAAAAACTTGTATAATTTTTGCACAAATTCCAAATCTGTGCATAAAATTAAAGAAAAAAAAAACCTCGTATTCCAAGTATACATTAACTTCAGATGCATTATTAGAACTTGGTTACATATTTATCACAAATCTCGAGTAAGCAGATCCAAATCCTTGAGATATTTCTGAGCTTTTTTATTTAGATCGATTTGATTTAATAGAAAAAAAACTTCCTTCACGTTCTTTTTTAGCCTAACCAAACTGCAACTAAAACTTATTAACAAGAAACCCATTCCAAAAATTAAACCGAAATAATTTTATTCCAAATCTTACACCAAATCTATCAAAGAAACAAAAAAAGAGCCCAGTATTTCTTTAGATATTGTTAGTTAATATGACATAATCATGTCGTGTTTGCATATCTCCGGTTCCGTGAATAATTTATACCATGTGATGAACACGATATGTTCGTATACACTTCTCGACGTACGTGTACCCACACGTCTCACTTCATATGATGCTCGACAGAGACGCATGCATGCGTGCGTCTGTTCGACAGAAAGACGTGAAAAGCACGTGAATTAGCTGAAGCGATCCTTCTCACAAGCGAACTAAACGAGGTGCTGCTGCAGCGGGGCGGCCCTGGCATCCTTACTGCTTTCAGTAATCCCTCTGAAACTGTAGTGGTGTTGACCATCCCGAAATTCGGTCAGGTATGAAAGGAAGAGGAAAGTCAATACTGCTATACTTCAACCACAGCACTCAGCTAGGAGCAACAACCATTCATTAGCCGTTACATGCATGTGTGTGCGTGTACACTCATTTATCGATAGAAGTGTAAAGTGGACTGCGAGACAACAATAACAAGAGTGACGTGTGCAAGCAGTGCTAATGGGTCGTTTGAGTGAATGAAAGCGAACCGACCGAACTGCCGTCCTCTCTCGACTCTATCGATCGTTCCAATCGGGAGATCATCTGCGAACTCAGCAAATGAGAGTAACGAAAACGTCCGAATATCCGACAAGAAGAGGAAAAGAACTTAATGAATACTGAAAGAGTATCTTTCCATATGCAAACAAACTGAACCTTGAATTTTGAAGAAATATCGATCAGCACTAGAGATCAAAGGTAAATGTGCCTCCCTCATTCAAACTTTTGTTTATAAGCCTAGCAGGAAATAAAAGATCAAATTTGATGACCACAAGAATGCTTTTTGCTAGAGATAAGCAAAAATTTATGCGATAAAATTGAACTCTTGTTGTCGATCATTACAAGAAGAGATTCCAAAAATTAGAAGAGTCGAACGATCCGAAAAATTTACAGATTTCTCCTCTTTCAGTTTTCTGTGATTTTCATCGATACGTAACACCAAAATTCCAAAACGATCATCGAACGTAACACAAAAATTCCAAAACGATCTAGTCCTTCTTGGAATTATTTTTTAGAAAACCAGCCTGATAATTTCCAATTCAAAATTTATAATAGCTGATAAAAAGAAATACATTCATAGTTGCTCGAACATGTTATTTCTGATAATATACAATTCGGAAATCCAAAAAAGAAAAGAATTCTCGGCTATCGAAACGGAAAAAGTTGGAACCGATATGTATTAAAAATTGTACTTTCTTATCCTTGCATCGATTTACACATCAAAATTTAGCATTACCGAGCAGTATATCAAAGAAAGCCCGGGAAAAAACTTAGGAAATAGCCTAGAATGAACAATTTTTCTGCAAATATATCAAAGAAAGCCCGGGAAAAAACTTAGGAAATAGCCTAGAATGAACAATTTTTCTGCAAA
>KZ270023.1:98549-174685 GCA_002249935.1 Onchocerca flexuosa | reverse complement strand
TAGGCAAAAATAAATGACTTGCGTCAAAAGTTGGAAGAAGAATTTGCGCAGCAAGCATTAAATATTCAGACAAAAAGGAAGGATATGCCGGATGAATACCTCTCCGGTGGCTTTTGTCGGTAAAACATGAGAAATGTTGAATACGGAAATATTACTAAAATTACAAATCAAATTTACTCCATTTCTTTCGTCTACCCGCTCCCAAGTTTCATATGTTCATGAAATCCGCGATGTCCCGGTATGCAGTGAACGTTGATATTACTTGCTGCGAATCTCAGTGCTGAGAAGGGAAGATACCGAAAGCAAGAAGAGAATTACCGGAGAGAATGAGAAATTCCAGTCCTAGTAAACATGGAAAGCACAATATAACGCTGCAACAGTTGCAAATAAATCAGTGGACATGGATGTTTTGCAGCCGTCGGTTTCCGGATTCAGGAGTGGGGTATAAGAGATCCCGGATGATGGGGAGAGCGGGGCATTGTTGTGTCATTTATTATTTGATACTAATCGTTAGTAAATTGGCTTTCATCATTAGCCCTAACAGAACCATAAAATTCGAAGAATTTCAGTGATGTTCGATGCTAACAACAGTAGTGATAAGGATCTTAGATCGGCAGTCTGAGGCTCTCATTCTTATTAATTATCAGTTATTGATTCTTCTATACAGCATTCCTATATTATTGTTATCGATAATCGAAAATCGCGATATTTCGATACTACGTTGTCGATATTGCGATTGCACATGTTACTGTGTTCACAGTAATCTCGATAATTAAAATGATTAGCTAACTTTCGCTTTCTTCTATTTCATGAACAATAACTTTTTGGTAATACTATCGACAGTAATTTCTTAATAATATTATTAACAGTAAGTTTCCAGTAATTAATAACTTTTTGATAAACAATTTTAGTTTTGTAATCTAACAATGATTATAATTATGTTGATTATATTTGTTTTAAATCATAATGACTGCTAATTATAGCCTTCACTTTTTCTCACATCAGCATAATTTCGATAAGATTGCACAAATTATTACTTGTGTTTTTATTAGAGTCTTAAAAAATGTATCAATTTTTATAATAATCGTACAAAAGTTACAACCACTAATTTAAACTATTCGTTATTTTTGATAGGTTTTTAAGAATTGTCACCAAAGTTACTATTTTCGAATTTCTTTAACTTCAGTTTTAATTTTTACAAGAAAATAAAAATTTTTAAGCATAGACCTTTAATTAAATTTAGCTAGAAGCAATTGCTGTAGCAAATTTCATGAGACGATTATTCACAAATTCATATTGAGCTTAATTATCGTCATCATCTTTGTCGTAATTATTATTATTTTACAGTCGCCGCTATTATTATTATTATTATTATTATTATTATTATTATTATTATTATTTCTATTATTATTATTGTTATTATTTCTATTATTATTATTATTATTATTATTATTATTATTATTATTATTATTATTATTGCTATTATTATTATTGTTATTTTTTTTACTACTATCATTATTATTGTTATCATTATTATTATTACATATTATTTATTGCTATTATTATTACTATGGCATCATTTTTAAGATATGATTAAGTTGTCGTTACTTTGCGATTTCATGAAAGCAACGGAAATATGTACATTTGGTAATATTTATATGAGAATTTTATGTGAAAGTTTTCCATTACAGAAATACATACGATCGTTACGGCAAAGATCTAGATCTAGTCTGGGACATCAAAGGTCCGTGGGAAGAAAGTGTTGCATCATTAAATGGTAGAGATGCGAGATGGATGCCCGAAAGCTGAAGATATCCTTCACGTCTTACGTGATCGTGTGGCACTATTACCTGGTACAAGAGATCGGAATGGTCGAGCCGTGATTATGTTTCCAGCTCGTGAGAATACTGCACCGATCAATCCCGATTATATCCGGAATATACTTATTTATCTTCATGCTGTTACGGCGTTAGTTTTTGCAAGATATTTTTGAAAAGTGGAATCTTGAAAGTTTTGAAATGTAAAATCAATTTTGATTCAACAAGCTGACTTGTGATCAGAGGAAATGTAGTGATTAAAATTAATATGCATAGCAATATATAACCAAATATAATTATGCTTCTGTTAAATCGTACAGCACATCATACTAAATATGATTTTGCTTTATCAACGTCCTGAAAAAGATCAAGACATTTAATCCAGACATTAAACGCTTGCCTCTATTCATCTGGGATTGATGAAACCATTATTTATTCAGCTCTTAAGATAATCTAAATTTTTATAACTCAATGAAAAATGAAGAAATCAGACTACAGATTGTTGATAGGTGAAGTTATTTGAAAAGGGAATTGTGAATTAATTACTTAATCAATTATCTTGAATGATCATATGAATTTTTCAGAGATAATTACAAGGATCGTGGTTTTACGATCATTATCGATATGCGTAAAGGCACAACATGGAATAATGTTAAACCGATTCTCAAATGTATACAGGTAAATAGAGATATTGTATTTTAAAAGAATACTTATTAATAATTAATTTCTTGTGAAGAAAATATTGCTTATCTTTTTTGGGAAAGAAGATCTTAAAAATTCAAAAAACTTAAAATTGAAACAACTTGAACAGACCACTCCGCATTATTCTTGTAATTTGATATTATTAGGCATTTTTTTTATCAGAAATTTTTTTTTCTGTAATTTTTTTTCCCATCTTTTTTCCTGATTTTCCAGAATCATGCTGGGGTCGAATATATTGACAACTTTCTATTATAACTATCGGGAACGAATGCAATGGAATTTTAGATGATTTTGGATGACTGAATTTGATTCACGAATTATAGGAACATTTTCCGGCAGAAGTGCACGCTGTTTTGATAATTAAACCGGATAAGTTCTGGGAGAAGCATAAAACGTCGGTGTCGAGTGGGAAATATAAATTTGATATTCAAATGATTTCGGTCGAAGGACTTATGCGATATGTGGATTCATCACAGTTAACGCGTGATTTAGGTGGTTCACTATTTTATGATCACGATGAATGGCTTGAAATGAGAATGGTAATCAGTTTTCTGTTATTATTATTGTTCGGTTCTGCTATAAATTTTTAATAAAAAACGGGGTTTCATTTCACTGCGTAAGAACACTTGTCAAATAAGCTTGGGAGAAGATTGAATGAATAGTAAACGAATGGAAAGAAAAAAAAAAAAAAGTGGGATAGAATAATGATGAATAGTATGCAAATTTATTTTGTATACTTTTTTTTTTTTTGAGACATATTTATCATGACTATTTTTTGAAGAAAATAGTAGTTGTTATAAACAACATCAAACATGCAGGAATTGGAAAGATTGATATGGCAAACGATTGATGTTATGCATAATTTCGAAAATTTTCGTGAAGAAATAAAAAATGGTGAAATGCCCATTGATGTTACAACAGCCGAACATGCCACAGCAGCACATGTTGTTCTGAAGAAGAAAATCTTAGGTGCACCAATCGAGCGGATTCAACATGATGTTGAGCGGGTAAGCATATAGAAATTTGAATTACTAAATACAATTATATCTTAGATATTGCAAGATTTGGGTTTTACGGAAGAATTTCACAATTCCTTCTTTAAGTATTTTTTTTTTCCAGGTACAGCAGAGGATATTAGGTTCTACTGATGGGACAGCTAATGATAGTTGTTATTCATCAAATGGAATGCTAGTAACTAATCCAGATCTTGCTGCTGCCCTTCCCCATCTTGCATCTCTTATCAATTCGCTTCGTACCTCAAAGTTTGTTTAATTTTTAGAACAAATTTATCATTAAATTAATCAAAAATTTACCACTAATTTTGACGAATGGCAATAAAATTTTCTTTTATTTTTACTTTTTCATTTTCATTTTTTAATGCTCTTTATTTTAATGACGATTTTTTTTCAGAGATGAAATTTTTGCACAGTGGGAAACACGCCGACAGAAGCTGGATCACTGCTATCAACTCAAACTTTTTGAACAAGATGCGGATAAGGTGCTATTTTCATGACTATTTTTTTGTAAAAGCTTTTATCTTTCCATCTTTATCTTTTCTCAGTTCTCTTTATGCCTTAGACTGTGTTTAATTTTTTAAAATATTTCTTCGTTTTTCATAAATGTGAGAGATTAATTCACATATTTAGATGTTCGACTGGATTCGAAGTCATTATGCTTTATCAACGCAACGACTTCTTGAAATCGGCGATTCTGAACAGTCAACTTCAATGTTACTCACAGAGCATCTTGATTTCATCGCTGCAGCCAATGTTGGATTTTTTCTGAGCTTAATTCTAATTTTTAAAGTAAACTTAAAGTAGAAAAAACCTTGCTAATAATTTAAGTTTCTTCTTATCTGTTTTTTTTCTCTTAGAATTTTCGTTTATGTTTTAAAATTGACAATATAAGTTAATAGAAAATGATGGATGAATTATGCAGAATACTGAAGTTAATATATCACACGTGACAACAGTTGCCAAACGTCTTCGCGAAATTGGAAATTATGGAAAAGTACAAATTGAAAATGTAGCGATGCATTTGGATGAGGAGTGGCGACGATTCAAACAAATTAATGATCAGCGATCTCGCCTTCTTGATTTGGCACTTTCATTTCATCGTAAGAGCCATATTGTAAGTTTCAGTCAGTTTTTTTAAGGTTTAATATCATATAATTATCACGAATTCTGTAGTCGAAAGGAAGATGTTTGAAAAAAGTTTACTGCAACTTACTTTTTGATTGCATTTTAGTTTTATGAACTGAAGAAACTTCTGACTTAGTCGATAAAAGTTTTTGACTCTTATTTATTTCAATTATTTGCTTCAAATATTTGTTTGTATTGCAGTATTTGTCTAATGCACCAACATGGTTACATAATATTACATTGGATAATGGTAGACGAATGGGTCAATATTCTGGTGATGAACTGGAAGCAGCAATAACTGAACACGAACGTTTCGGAGAAATGTTCTTGCAAACCTATGCTGAAGTAAGATTGCTTAGTTATCAGTCAAGTATCTTACAACTTTTCATGATTTCAATGAAAAATTGCATAATTTGTAGTGGAGCTATGATGCAAGATTTGTTTTTTGGTCCCTAACTATAAGTAGATTTTTCTTGCTTGATCCGCAGTGAGTTGGATCCTCATGAAGTCAAATTCAGGACAGTGAGATTCTCATAAAATCACATAAATGCAATTTTGTTATAATGAAATGAAATCAGGCATTGCTTAGCTATGGAATACCTTTTTAAATCATATGGATATATAAATAATAAGTTTAAATAAATTGTAGATGTACAAGTAAACTTATATTTTAGGTAATCCTTTCAATACTTTTCTTAATTAGACTTAGAAAGAGTGATCATTGCAGGCTATTGGTGATGGCCGTTCTTTAACACAAATCCTGAAAACATTAGCAAGTGATACAGTTGGCCAGAATAATGCTTATAAGCACACTGTTGATTTAATTCAGCAAATAACTCGAGCACATAAAGAATTACATTCTCAATGGCAGGCCAAAAAGCTACGTTTACATTCCAGACTTGCACTGATTGCTTTCGAAACAGATACTCATAGAGTTGGTTTTTTTATCTATAGATATTTTGAAAGATAATCTGAAATCTCCACTTGGTTCCAAAACAATCCCAGATATACTTTCACATGCTAACCTTGTATAAGCAAACATCGCAATCATTATCTAAATAACAAATAATTATTTCGAAAAGTTGATCTGTAACCTTGTTCATCCTGTATTTGAAGATGCATTGAAATGGATGTTTGGTGAAAAGGAATTGAAAACTGGTTTAATAAATTATATACTTTTACTATTTGTTAATCCTGTCTATATTTAGTTATTTGACTCAGCTGTTTCGGAAAATTTTTTAACAGAAATTTTATGGAAAATTTCAGTTATCTTCTATTACTTGTTTTTTCATACAAGTTGATTAAGTACTTCATTAAATAATGATAGAAAATATCTGTTACTTCTCGAAGTGATCGTAGAAATTAACAATAATGTAATATGATATTATATATATAAGTAATATATGGATAAGAGTTACAGTAGATATGAAATACGATATTTTCTTTTTGGTTATTTCAGGTTCTTCAGTGGTTGGAAGAACACGGTGATGCTTATTTGAATAAAAATACTGCTATTGGTAATAATTTATCGCAAGCAAAAGTTTTACAAAGGAATCATAGTCATTTCCGATCGGTAGCCTCTAATACCTACTCAAATGCGGAAAAATTATTCACCGCATCAAATACTATAATTGAGTCCGGTGCGTTTTCGTTCCTCGTATAATTTTTTCATATCTTTTTGTTTGTATGACTTATAAAATTTTAATAATTCCAATCTTGAATAAATTATTAGACACTTTTCATAGTAAAAGAAAAAATTGCATTCTCTATAAATGCAGTTAGATCAATCTCGCCAATAAACTAATGTTGCCAATTAAAGTACTTCATTTATCTATTCATATCAATGTGCTCTTCAGTAATTCGAACCGTTAGTTTATTACCAACAGCAAGCTTAGAAATTTCTTCTAAGATGCTCACAACTTTCAGAATATTTATCCTCCATCATACTTTTAGACATTGTTACGATAAAATACATGGCTATGTTGTTAATAAAATAGTTTCTAAGCAATTTTATTTGCGAATAATTTGTACAATCTAAGTTTTAATAATTTTAAATATTAAAAACAAACTCTAATTTCAGGTGAATGCGACGTACAGCAAATGAGTGTTGTAGTGGAACAGTTGAGAAGGCGAATTGAAGCTTTTTCCTCTAAAGTTTGATTTCTTTTTCTTTTTCCCTTTCATATCGAAAGTATTCAGAAATATCATTTCCGTAATATTATAAGTGAAGCGAAATTATTTTTAGGTTGAAGCACGGCGAGATTTACTGAATAAATCTGTTCTGTTCCACACGCATTACAGTGAGATTATAGAATGGTATGGGCGAATGGAAGTGAAGAGTAGCCAGTATGACTTTGTTTCGACAAATGTTCAAGAAGGCGAGCGTCGTAAAGAAGAATGGATGATTGAAAGTGATGCCACAGCGCAGGTTTTCCATCGTGCCAAATATTAAATCAGATTGATCTTTTTTTTCTTTTCTTTTTTTTTTTTTTTCTAATTGAATATAAACTGATGAGATAACGATTTCGAAATTTTCTCTGTAAAGTTGGTGATAGTTGCGTTCTTTTATGCAAAACTTTTAAAACTTCGGTTTGTATTCACTCTAATTTTTTCTTTTTTAATAGAAAGAAATAGCATTAACATTCTTAGCATAAACAGCATTAACATTCTTCTTTTAACTGTGCATGTTAAATTCTTTACTATTTCTTCTAAATTGCTAGATATTAGTTATTTTTTTCAAATCTAACTGTACTTTATTTGAAAATAATATAGTTGTATGTCCGACATGATTATTTCTCTGTAAAAAAAAGATGTAAAGACTTTATTTAATCATTCGTAAATTAATTTTCCTAAATGAAATGCTTTAAAAAGAATTCCTGCAAATCTTGCCGCTTATTTCACTTCAATTTAGGCTTATGCGACCACAATAGGTGAAGGAAATCAGTTGATCAGGGCATTGGAGCAACAAGCTAAAATAATGAATATCGATAATCGTGAAACAGTTGCTGTTATCGAACGTTTAATCAGCGATATTGGTGAGTAGTTTGTTTAGTGATTATTTCCAAGTTATGCTAATTCTGCATTATTTTGAGAGTTTAGTTAAGGTAAAAGTGAATTTTTCTTCTATATTCAAGTTGCTAATTAAACTTCCTAATTTATTAAAGCTCCTTGCAGACGATAAGACTAACATATGCTAATAATAACCGAGATGATACCCTTGAAGATCTTGTTGGTAAAAGTTTTATAGTCATCACGTTTTATAGTAAAACGATAAGAAATTCTTTGGCTCTGTGAAAAAATTTTTAAAAAAATAAAGAACATTCTGAGGAGTAACGTAAAAAGCTATTTGAGGTAGTGGAGTAAAAAAAGACTTTAGATCCTTACTAATATTGTAACGAAAAGTGACCCAGTCAGTATAAGTAGCATTCAAGTTTTGCAGAGCAACGACATGCGAAATTGGCTGATCGTTGGCCGCATCAAAGAAGATCACTTCAGCTTGGTGTGAAATTTGCAGCTTTTATCAAAGATTGCAGACAGATTATTCAACAGCTCAAGGTATGAACAAATTTATGTAATGAACATAGTTTAGTGACCTGGAATAGATCCCAGATGCTGTGTCCGGTATTTCGTATGGCATCATTTCTCTTTTACTATGCTCGCACTTCCTGATGACCTTAACCCAATCTTTAAAAAAAATAGTAAATATATTTAGATTTATTTTATGTGAAAATAGACTTTTAACTTTCTCTCAAGTCTGGAGGCGATTTTAGATTTCAAATGGAAGTTGTATGATATTAGAATTTGGCATGGAAAATCGTTCGGTTCTTCAAAAATTTTGGGATTATTTTTAATCTTAATATTTGTAGAACTGGCGCGAAGATATGTTGGCTTTGGTAAAATCTAGTAGTTTCGCTGAGCGTGCAGAGCATATTCTACCATATCAAGATGATAATACTACCCAGGTCAAAAATGCTGTTACTGGAGTGAAAAATAACGCAGCTGAGCTGTTGCAGGTGACTAATCACAAAATATTTTTCAGCTAAAACAAATGAAAACAATAGTCGAAATTAAATCAAGGATTATGCGGGAAAAATAAATTTGTCATCTAGTTTAATTCATTTCTTTTGGCATTGTAGGGTCTGGGATTTCTAAGCATGCTTATAGTGATTTCAGTTCCGACATGTTTTTATGCAGAAGTTTATAATCACTTTTTTTTTTCTTTTTGATTCATTATTATTCGGATATACGTCAGTTTTTTGATATCATTTCCGCTTAGTCGGTAGTTTTACATGATGATGTTCTGAAATGAAGTATAATTCTCAGTACAACGTGATATCTTACTTTATCGCAGAGGACAAGTTATGGCTGTATTTATAGAAATCTTTTTATTTGGATTTTCTAATGTTAAGTTTAATATCAAAATTTTCCAAAAATTTCCATTTTTTTTTTTTTTAAACTTTATTTTGTAGTAATATTGTTTACTAATTCACCATAACTGTTGGTACTATGAGATTTTCTTAATCCTTTTACAATATCTGCATCTTTCCAAATTAATGTTTTATCTTGTATTATTCATTTTCGTTGCTGATTATATTGCACTATGGAATCATTCATCTTACTCAAGCTTTGGATAACTTGCAATATCTTTGTTATGGTTTTACATATCAGATTCGCAGGCTGAGTGCCTGTCTATTATTGTGAATGACAAAAATAAATCCAAAAAATTATTGGGGATAATCATTAATCATAAACGAAATTGTCCATGTGTTTGATATGTCACTAAAGAATCATATAATCATATCATATGAATCATATCACATATATCATAAAGAGTCATATAAAAGAATCATGTACGCGCAAGTACATATAAAATCTTATATCCTTCGGATATTATAATCTGTTATCTTTCGAAATCACCGATTTTAGACTTTTGCTTTTTCAGATGACTCGCTAATCTATCTATGTGTTCCCATAATTATCTTAATCCATAACTACCTGTATTGATATTCGTGTTCGTGACTGTGTTCCTTTTATTTATTCTTATTCACAAGTAATTCTGATGACAATCTTCTTTATTTAAATCTTCTTACGAAATTATCAATTTTTAAACTTAGCTGCTTTGTACAAATCCAAATTTTTTCATTTTTTTTTTAAATTTCTCTTAGACTCATTTATTTTTGCTATGAATAAGAAAGGATAACGGACAATCATTCTAATTCAGCGATTATTCGCTTATGAAATTCCACTATTTGTTATATACTTGATATGAGCAGCCAGTAACGAATAATCCGTGCTCAATCCCGTAATTTATCATTTTTCTTCATACTTTAATATTCAATACCAGAAATTTTTTTTTCCTTTTTTCTTTTTTCTTTTTTTTTTTAAGAAATCCATAGAAGCTAAATATTCGTCAAGTTTTTCCGGGTTTCGAATGCTGAATTCCAATGTTTTTTTTTCTAGAAAATAAAAAAGGGAGAAAGGATGCAGAGTTGAGAGAATGGAAAGGCTGTCTTAGAATTAGAGATTCTTATCTATGACCAATGTTTCATGCTTAAATTAGCTGAAGCAATAATCGTAGAAATAATAATTAAATTGCAGTTGTATCGACCAAAATTTTTATAGATTATCTGTTTTTGAAAGTATGAATTTATTGTAGTAAATTTTGTTTAAAGGCTCTTCGAGACAACGAATCTACACTTGTTAATACGGAAGGTGTCTTAGCCACCGACGTAATCATTTCTAGCTTACAACAACTTACTGATTGTCAACGTGAAGTAATGCAGGTTAGTTCTTCGTTAAGGAAGGTATTTTATTATTGTCATGGAATATACCTTATTATCACTGTTAAAAAATAACGGGGAGATTGATTGTTTTCCAAATAATTTTTTATTTTCCAGTGAAAGTTATTAGATATAGCTCTTAACGTTTTAGAAATATTTATTTTGTTAAATTTAAAAATTCTTATTGGATCAAATGCAATAGTTCGTCTTTTATTACTAGCGTTTTTGCTTTTGTTGGTTTGATAAAATTTTTCCGGAATAAGGAATGTAGAACTACAATAAAGTTAATGGAATTTTCTTGCAATATGTGGAGTTTAACTAATGATAAATAATGATTTGAACGATTTAACTAATCAGGAATAGTTCAAATCATTTACTAAACGATCATCTTTCAGATAAATTACAATTTACATATGTTTGATAATAACAATGAATAATAGAACAGATTTCGATGTGTTAAAATATGGTTGCTGGTTTTATTTTTGGTTTATCTTAGGTAGCTCAAGAAACGCACCATCGAATTGAGCAATGCATGCAGTTCAATCGTGCACGCGCAATGGCAACAGTTGCAATTCAAAAAATGCAATACGAAGAAACAAAATTACTTCATATGAATACAATTCCAACTTCTTTGGATGAAGCTCTAGCTGCTCAAGCTGCTCACAAGCAATTCCAACATGCTGTAGAGGTAAATTGTAGATGGAACTGAAATAGTTTCTTTAATTTTTTCCCAAGATACATTTATAAAAAAAAAATTTTTTTTCCAATTAAAGGCGAATTTTTTTTTTCCTTTCAATTTGATAGAAATTTTTCTAACAAAGAAATAGAAACTCCTGAACGAATTGGCTGAAATTTTTCTTGATTAAGTTTTCTTTGAAATTTCCGTCGATTAGAACAGGATCCTATTGAAATAATTGAAACTTTTTTGAGGATTGAATTTACATTGTCCTTAAATTTTCACTGTATTTGGATCGTATTTTGATGGATTTGATGATTACCACATTCTTGATTATTTTACATTAATTTATCTTTTTGATGAAGCATTCGATATTTGTGAAGTTAATAGCTGTAATTTTCACTTTTTTTTTTCTTGTTCTTGAATTTGATTACGGACATTTGCGTTAGATATTAAAATTCTATTGATTGTTAGCTAACTAAAGCAAAAATTTGACATTTGGCTGAAATTTAATTTCAAAATTTCTCGATTTAATTTTTTATGAAACTATTAGGTTTTTGAGTTTCGAGATCAATCATTTGTAAGAGTTTTAGAAACTTTGAAAATTTTGTGTCGCTAGTTATCAAAAAGTTGGATCTTGATCTGATTAATTTTTTGATTAATAGTTTTGGTCACTATTCCAAAATTCAGCCTTTTTCTTCAGAATATAGCACGTTACTTAGTAATATGAAATTTAGAAATTAGATATGAAATATTGAGCAAAATAAGCAACTCATTATTTGAATCCCGAAAAAAGATTAAAAGGATCCTATGCCAGAGTTTCTTTTTTTTTTTTTTTTAAATTTATTCAAAATTTTTTCAAGAATCTCAAAGATGTAACTTTTAGAGCATCAGTCGTACAACAAGTGCGTTTTTGAATAAAACTGATCAACTGATTAGCAGTGGTGGCGTTGATGTCCGTTCAGTCGATGATTTAAATGAAGAAGTATTAAATCATTGGAGACGATTAGTTGGTATAACGGAAGAAAGAAATAAATTAATTAAGGCAGGTGTTGTGTGCTACAAAACGTTACACCAGGGAGTGAGTTTTTCCTTGCTACTTTATCCTTTTTTTAAGATTGTTTTTATTTCTTACATGGAGAGCGGCAAATTTTCTACCGCCTTTAGTAATGTAACAGATATCACTGGAATAAATTATAAGAAAAAGTGAAGCCTATTAGATAGAACGTAAACTTCATCTTGCTGATAAAGACTACATCACGCCAAATAAGTTTCTGGGAGTAGAAAAGAGCAAATTCTTCCATGATTGTATCCTATATTATGAAGATAATGATTGTATTCGAATCAGTTAGCAGGAAAAGTGGAATCGCGATCACTTTGCTGGTGTGATGATTGCATTTCAATATAATCAATAGAATCATACTGGAAATTTAGATATCCTTATGATATCATAAAAAGTTCTAATGAATATTAATTAGCCTTACATAGCCGTTTTAGTTGATAAAACTGTACATAATTGTCGTCAAAAGTATGGTTAAAAGTATATGAAAAAATAATAATTTTCCAAAGAATGAGATTTTTCGGATGTCACAGGTGATTGAATTTTACTTGAGCTCTGAACACTTTCATTTGCTTTTGTTGGAAGTTTCAAGCATTTGTCATTGAACATTGCATAAATATAAAAATGGAAGCGTAAAATATTATAACTAATATTCTACGCAGTATAGAATAATCTTTTTTTTTAAATCACTAGGTCATGCCAATTTTGGATCAACTCGAGAAAGAATATAGTATGAGTTCCAAAGATTGGTGTCAAATCAGAAATGGAGAAGATGCAAAGGATCGAGCGCATCATATGTCAAGTTTATTATCGAAACATATGGAATATAAAGAGAGATTTTTGAAGGTTTGTTTATATTTTATTTTAATTCAGTTGTTTAATCTGCGATAAAATGTAATCGTTCAGCACTTAACAATAAAAGATTTTTTTTTTCGATATTTATCAAGCTATACTATAATCAGAAAATAAACTATAATTATCGTGGTGAGATGCAATATTCAAAAATGAAAAAGTACTGCAATTACAGGGTTGCTCATATGGACAGAAAACATCGGAAATGTTCCTGAAATATATTCGACGTTGTGAGGCATCAGCAGAACATATAAGATTGCATGAAACACGTCTCCTGGCTCTTAAGGAAAATCTTCGTAAGCGACAAATGAAAATACTGGATTTGTGGATGCGGAAAAAGCAGCAACTTGATCGATGTCATGAAGCATGTCTTCTTGAAGCCACGGCAACTGAGGTCTTACTTTCGATATTTTCGAGAATAGTATTTCCTGACAGTTTTTAATTTTAGGTTTAAATTTAATGAATTCAAAATAAAAAACTGCATTGTTCTTGCTGTACCAGTTAATTTTTTGCAGAACGCTGAGTGGATAGGTATTGAAGGTGAAGCGTTTTTAAAGCAGAGTTTAGAAAGGCGATTAAATATGGTAGATCGAGAAAGTCTGGAAGAATACATGGATGAATACATGACTTTCAAAGCTGAAGCAAAGGTTTTTCTTTCCTATTTAAAGCATACGGAATTCTAAAAAATAAAAAAATAAATAAAATATTGACACTAGACAAAATAATAAAACTGAAAAGAAATAAGGGATATCATTTCCCAATATTAAAATTGGGAAATGATATCGCATAAGTTAATATTCGAAGCTGTTACTGATGATTGAAATTGATAAGACTGGGTAACAAGAATTTATTTCGGATTTCACGTTTTTCATTTCTTTTCATTTAGCAAAGAAGATTGAAAGTTCGTATGATGCTTGAACTAGCTGAGAAATTCCTGTCGACGTTAGATCATCACTGTAATGCTATCGAACGAAAAATGTTTGATGTACGAACAAGCTATGAAGATTTTTCCATGCGCCTTGCCAATTATGAAAATTTACTTTCCGGAGCACTTGGACGAAAACTGGATGTAAATAAAGCGGTTCGTTAATCTAAAATATATGTATATCCACTTAATTTTATTCTTTCAGAAATGTTCAGTATTTTCTGTGATTAAATAGTGATCGTATTAAATGAAATTCATATTAAATGAATTATATCAGTGAAATCATAATTGTTTGCAGAAGGATGAGTTTTCATTGGATAGAAAAAGTGATTCGAATATTGAAGCAAAAATTGAAGTGGAAAGATTAGCTAATGAAGAAAAACGTAAGATGAGGTAAATTACCAAAAATTTTGCCCGATTGAAAAATGGCTACATTTTTTACTTGTTAATATTTGTGTACTGTTTATATGTCAAAGCTTAATTTGGTGGTTTTATACTAATCCAAACATCTTTATCAAATTAAAAATGTTATGTGTTCAGTATAGACTTTGGAATTTCGCATATGCTAGGAACTATCCTTATTTAATATTTTTAATATCATTTGTCATTTCAGGGAACCAATGATGGAGTTAATCAAATCTGAGAGAGATTATATCGAAGATTTGTATAAATGTATTAAATATTATCTAAGCGCGTATCATGCAGCAAACGATATATTACCCTTAGCAATTCGAGATAAAGAAAAGGAAATCTTCAGCAACATTGAACAACTTTATAAATTTCATAATGAGTAAGTTGATGCTTTCAGCATTCCAATGGATAAAAGTTACTTTCTTTAATTTAAAAGGAAATTATTTTTTCATATTCATTACTGTAATTTAATAAATTACTTTATTTGTTACTCAGAGTGCAAAAAAAAAGCTGCTGGTCCTTGTTTATATCCCTGGGCCGTAAAGAAATATATGTCATGCTCGTTCCACTGAATAAAACAATGAATTATCCCCGTCGCTTTAGAAACTAAACAATGCTGTTTGTTATGGGCTTATGAAACGAAAATTTACCAGTTCAGAATTTATGCTCCTTAACATATTGAATTATGTAAAAATTTTATGGGATGACATGATGCTTCATATCTCCTTATTTATGTATTTTTTATCAATTGGTTATTTTTGCAATAAATGATAGGAGAAAATCAAGTTTAAGTGAATGTTTAAATTAAAATTGACCAACATATTTGTTGGAGAAACATTACATTTATAGTTATCATTTTTCATTTAAACTTCCTAAAACAAGATATAAATTTCATTCTTCGTAAGTCAATATTTTTAGAGTCTTTCTACCAGAATTGATCAAACACGAAAATGATCCAGAAGATGTGGGCTATTGTTTTATATTTTCCGTTGAAATGCTAAATACTTTATATACGGAATATTGTGTTAACAAAGAACAAAATAATTATATTATTGCATTACCAGAAGCTATGCAATTCTTTTCGGTTAGTGTGATTTACATTCAATCTTCTAAACAGAATATGTTTTTCTTTTTTAAAATAGCAGTTATGTTAATTTCAATGCAATCCTAAAATTCATACAATCTATAATGAACAGAAGATAATTGTATCCAAAAGGCTTTCAAAGAAAAAAGGCCATTTGCTGTAGATGTATTTTGTTGGGATAAATTGGATTATTTATGATATGCTATTAAATTTGATCTGAAGCATCAACATTTCGACATGTGGGATATATGTTTATCTTTTTTCATTATTTGAGATTAGAATTAGAATTAGTACTCTTAATATTACAAGAAAGTAAAATTTATTTCATATTCAAAATAATTATTTTTCTCTGCAAATTTTCAATCATGCTTTTCTTTGCTTTAAAATTTAATTTTGTTTTCTCTCAGGAAATTCGTGAAAGAAATGGTTTGGAACACAATCAGGATTTGTCATCTTTGGTAATCAAACCCGTTCAACGAATTACACGATATCGTTTAATGCTTGAACAATTGCTTAAAAATTGCAAGAATAATGTTGATGAAATCAGGGCATGTTTGCTTAATTTTTTAATATTCATTATGAACAAGGAAGTAATCTGACAAAAATATGCTTTTAGAATGCTACCTGTAAAAGCAGACTAATGTAGTAGTTCAATTGATAACACTAGAAAAGATAAATAATTGGACCTACGATTGTATCATTTCGGAAGAATGATGAAATTTTAATAGATTGGGCAATTAAATGCTGAAATTATCAATTATATTATTTCATACTTGGCAGATATTGTGAAAACGATTAACTTTATTAATACAATAATTTATACTAAGTAAGACATGGTAATTTTTAAATGGGTCTACTTATAGCAAATTTCAGGTGTCGGTTTCTTTGGTAATTTGGATAAAATGTACATTTATTTTATGAGTGTTGCAGGAAGCTTATGATGTAGTTGTTAGCGTACCACGACGAGCTAATGATCTCATGCATCTCGGCAATTTCGAGAATTATAAGGCAGTTTTTTTTTTTTTTTTTTTGAAAATTAATGTTGTACCAATTGTTTGGTAGTGTATTTAAATATGCTATATGTTTTAGTAGCTTAATGCTAGCAAGTTAGATCGGAATATAAGAATATGTATTGGATTCAGTTAAAGAATTTATATATTAGATAGAGTAATTACGAAAATAACTTATTTGGGGATTTAGTAATTTTTAATTGGCTATTCAATCAGAAAATAATTCTGCTTCATATCCCATCATATTTCTGTGGAGAAATTTTGTTGTTGTGTCATCATTTCTGTGACGTAATATGTGTGATGAAATTCACTTTTTGAAGTCCTTTATCTCTTATAAAATTTTCTTTAGGAAATCAATACTGTTTGCACTGCTGATTTCTATATTGTTGAAACATATGTTCATACGCAGGCACATATTTGGGATAATTATTATATGCAGGCTGCTTTCATTCAGTCACTGAAGAAAAAAGTTTCAGAAACTCGGTGTTCTTGGTGACTTTGTGATGCAGGAATCATTTCTAGTTTGGGACCCGAAAGCATATTTTAAGAAGGGGCGAGAAAGGCAAGTTTTCCTGTTTGAGTTATGCATTGTGTTCGCCAAGAAGACGGAATTATCGAGTCGAGCAATCAAATATACTTACAAAACTCATCTAATGGCAAGCTTTTTCATATTTGGAAAGAAAGAACAATGTCAAAAATGCAGATAAAATGAATGAAAAAGAAGAAG
The DNA here is from genome assembly GCA_002249935.1 of Onchocerca flexuosa. NCBI lineage: Eukaryota > Metazoa > Nematoda > Chromadorea > Rhabditida > Onchocercidae > Onchocerca > Onchocerca flexuosa. Next base: position 157,500 of record KZ270023.1, on the reverse strand, counting down.
ATACTTCGACTGGTTTACGACTTCATTTTCGGAAGATTTTAAATTCTAGGCCATTTTATTCTCGCTTTTTCAAAAATAATCACAACTTGGGCTAACTTGAATCACCTTAACATTCCACTGCAATATTTTGGGCACTTGCTCTCCGTCAGTTATATCGAAGAGCATTTAAATATTTTAGATAATGAAAAATACTGCTATTATATTCTTGAACATTTAGAATGTAAAAATTTTTGAAAGTTATCCGTTATCGTATTTTGTACCCAATCAAATCATTCTTGTCATTTATAAAATTGTTTCTATAACTTCAGTTGGCTGAAATCAATGTTTGTGAGCATGTGGAAGGTGATTCAAGTAAATTTGCATTGCGTCAAGGAAATGAACCAAATACAGAAATGCGTACGGAGTTGAAAGCAGCCAGCGAACAATGCAAAGTACATTGGGTGAAGAAAATTCGAGAACTGATGCAAGGACTGATGACTGCTAATTTCGGTATTCCAATTTTCATTCGATATTATAAAAATTATTCGATCAAGGATTTTTTTAAAAATTTCGAATAAAAACATGGATTTCCATAGAAATAATCAAATTCGGAAGTTTTTTATCTTCAGTCATGGAAAATTTTTCAGATATGAGACAAGTACCTGCTCGAAATTCAGGTACCACAACCACGACATCGATTTCAGATCGGACATCAAAAGATAGTGACAGTTTACCGACAAGTAACGAGGATAGAAATTCCTTGCGTAGCTGCACTTCATCAACTAGTAATCACAATTTAGAGGTTTGATTTTTAACAAATAGATTTTTTTTCAAAATTTGATGCACATTATTACTGAGCAATCATTTTATCGCGTTATTACATACGGAACATGATGTTAGCCTTAAGTAACAGATTATAAACTGTAGAGTAATATAAATATATTAAATTTGAAGGCGAGGAATTGAAAGTGCAGGTTGGTACAACTTCATCCTGCATGTTGGTAAATGTTCTGTATATTTCACTTAAGGCTATTATTAATTGCGGACTAAAAGTTAACATGTCTTGTCCAAGTTTAATACTTTTACTAATGCAGTTTTACGCACTTGTGATCGTTCAAAGTTAGAAGAATGTGCATTTTTGATCGATTAGTAGGCGCAAACAACCATCTACCACCTGCTTGCCTTGAATTAGACATCAAGAATGATTCTGAATTTTTCGAATAATTTTTGAATCTCATGTGTGAGTAATTCGCTGGGAAGTATTTTCTGCATTTTATCAACTTATTTATTTAATTCACTCTTTCAATGACTGGATAATCGCTTTTTTTTCTGTCTTGTAGTCGACGTCAACGAACAGGAAATATTAAGTACGTAGTCAGAAATTTGAGGATAATTCATGATGTAACATGCACGCACCCAAAGAGAAAAAAATATCAGATAGAAGACGAATAGAGCGAACCGAACAAAGTTGACATTATTGAGAGCTCAATTTCCGTTTTAAGAACCACGGATTGCTGTTCGACAATTTAAAATTTCAAATTTAACAATTGTTCTTTTCATGATTTGCAACTCGAGTATGTCCATTTTGGAAGATGAATGCGTAATTTAATATTTGTTTCGTTGTTCCTTGTCAATTCCATCCACATTGAAACGAAGGAAAGAGAAAAGAAGTAAATGTGCGCAATATTATATAGTTGACCACATGACCCTCAAATATAATGTAGAATTGTGGAGTATTTTAGTAGCATAATTGATATTTGATCATTTTTCTAATTAGTGATAGAAAATGAAGTGAAAAGTGAAAGACATAAGATTATATGAGGATTGTTGAATTATCATGAAATATATTATGACAAGTGCTATGAGCTGATTGCTTACTGAAGAGCAGCAGCTGTTTATATGTGTGGGGAGTGAAGAGTAGAAGAATCCATTAGAAATCGATCTTGCGTATTTTTGGAATTGAGGATTGATGTGAGTGGATGAAAGGATGGATGAAAGGATGGATGAAAGGAGTTATCGGTTTATTTACTCTTTTACTACTTGAGATGAGGTAATGGAAGAAAATAAGACGAAAAATGAAAAAGAATGAACGAATGAAGCGATGGATGAAACAAAATATTCGAAGGAGGAAGGCTTGGATTAGTTAAAAGTTGGGGTGGAAAGGGCTGTTTTGTTCCTTCTTTTTTTTACCCTTCTCTCTGTTCCCTACTACCGCTTTTATATTTCCTCTTTTTTTGACGAAACAAAAGATTTGATTCTTTAAATTCTCCTCTCTTTTCTCGTCCTTGTCTTTTTTATTTTTCCAGATATTCAGAAGTTACTAAAGCGAAAGTGCTTATCATTTATGGATAAAATAAGAAAGACTAAGATGATAGAGCATTTGTTGCAAAAATTGTGTCAAGATAAGAGGAAAGTAAAGGGAAGGAGGGAAAGGATTGATTGTAGATAATGGAAAATTCATTGATCGATTCATTCGTTCATTCATTCATTCATTTATTCATTAGTTTGTTTTGAATTATGAGATATGAATGGTAAATAAGGAGAGGATGAAAGGTAAGAATGGTATATTATTTGCTGCCATTTTAATTTATTCACCAATTCATTCAATATTATTTGCATTATATTAAGCTTACTGAACACTTAGATATCCGTATATGCTAAAAAAAAGCCTTAATTAAATTGATAATAAGGGGAATATGTTTTTAACTAGAAGACATTCAATAATTGATATTAGAGGGAATGGAAATATTAGCTTGAGCAAAAAGAAAGGAAAGGGAAAGAGAGGAAGAAAAGTTGATGTTTGTGGGAGTCAAAAGTGTAGAGATATTTTTCTTCCGGGAAAGGGAAGATTTGTTGTTTCGGGAGAAAAAAAATTGGGCGGAAGGGATGAGCACCATTTAAGAAGGAGGAAGAAAAGATGGTATAATATTGAGTGTGTATATCAGCATTTCCGTGAAGACTCATTTAGTTGAGACCCAGTTTGATGAGACGAAGCTTAGCATGGTCAGGCCTGGTTTATATTGGCATCACAGTTAGATTAAGCATCCTCAATAGAGACCAAGTCTTGCTGATAAATTGTTTGCAGCTCTTCTTTTCAGCAGTGAATGCCGTTATCCGTCTGTCATGTTTTAACTATTTAACAGCAATTTCAACTTCTTATCCAGAAATTCCAACTATCTTTGCTTGAATTTTTTTTGTTTTGCATTCTCAAATCTTATTTCTCATATCAATTACAACAATTTGTAGCTTCATCAGGACGCAATTATTTGAATTTATTTGACTATTACTGGCGGCATAAAAAGCAAAGATTATGGGAGGAATGTAAGTAAAAAGTGGAAATGGAGTTGAAACAGATGTGTTGATTACTGCTTCAATCTGACTATATTGAAGTATATCTACTGATCATTTATAAAAGTTTAGTATTCATCTTAATAACGTCTGTTAATATTGGTACTGCTATTTCATCATCAGTTTGCGTTGTGATTCGATGTCACTTTCGCAAGATAATTTACTACCTAATAAGCAGCGTTCCTTACTAAGACATATCAGGATACGAAAATTACCATCACCATTACGACTTTTCTCCTCCTTGTTGCAGCATTTCTGCCATAAACGATCTTCACATCATGATCAAAACGTTCCACCGGTTTGTTTGTTTATTAATTTGTTATGGTTTGATTTAAATTATCAAATTTTGCGATATAACAAATAAATTGGTTTTTCAAAATTCGGAAATTTTGTTTCGCTTGAATACACGCAAAAAACTGATATTTTATTGAATACATGCAAAATTTGATATTTTATTTTTGTTCTGGAAGTGGCGCCAATTTATTAGCATATAGATTATTGATTGATTTAGATAATTATATTGAAGTAGATGTTGCTAAAGATAGCAATGAATGAATTATAATTGTTTGAATGCTTCAATGGAAATTTTTTTATTTTAGCAACTGTAGAAGACTATACAAGGCATTATAATGTTTTTTCAGAATTCTTTCAAAATATTTTTTGAATGCGTAATGCATAATTCATAGCAAGATTATTGCAAGAAAAAAAGAAAAAAATCATCACTATTTGGAGAAAACATAGTGGTTATTTTCAAAGCTTTGCAGGAATTATGCCCAGAAAAAAATTTTTTAAAGCAAAACAGTAGAATGAATGAAATTTTAAAAATTAAAATTAGGTTTCAGTGTTTTTTTCCTAGTGTTAAAGAAGGGAGAAAAAGTGGAATGTGTTTTTTATAGAACATTCTCCTTGAAAAATAAAAAAAGGAAAAGAGAAATTAATTTTGCATTTCTCATTAATTTTCTATTCTTTTTTATGATATATAGTTGTTGTTAGATTTTATGTTACAAATTTATTGCAGATTTTATTGTTTTATTGTAACTTTTTGTTTATTCATTACACTTTATTTCTCTGTAATAATTCAGAAATTTATATTAATAGAAAAAAAACTACAGGTTAGTAAGCTGATAGTTTTTTCTTTTTTCTTTAAATTAAAATAGTTGGAGATGGCTAAAAGTTGTATTCTCCAAGATTTATGGAAAAAAAGAAAAAAAAATTGAAAGTTTACTAATAACTTTGTCATATATTTCCTTTTGAGAAAAAATTGATGAAACTATATTATGACTTTCTTATAGATTATATAATTAGTTATTAATCTGCTGCTCGAAAAAATATAATTTTCTTAATGTATCATCTGATGGATAATGATGACTCGTTTTTCATATTCCAATATTTTGCAGTTTATATTTATTTCCTAGTAGATTGGAGTATTATCTGTAGTAATAAATGCATAAATTTAAAAATTTTGCATCGAATCATTTTTTCTGTAAATTTCGGAACGATAAATAAAAGAAAAAAGTAGAATTTACTTATAATTAGATGGAATTTTTATTTCCTTAACAATAATGAATTATTGTTAAGGAAATAAAAATTCCATCTAATTATAAGTTTTATTTTATTGCCGATGTAAAAAGAACGAAAGATTAAAATGAAAATGTTATCTTAAAAAAAAAAAAGAAATGAAACCTCAGGAAGAAAATAGTTGTTAAGTGAAAAAGAAAAATTGTATAGAATGATGTGAGGAAATCGTAATTGATATAATATTGGAAATGATAATTTAATTTTTTCTCTAATAAAATTTTGTTCGGGACTTTACCTGAAATGGATGATTTATTCAGAAACGATGAAGATTTAAATAAGTAGCAATTAAACAGCTTATCGAAATTTCCATCAGAAGAGCTATGCATGAAAGAAAAATAGAAAGAGAATAGCGAAATGAAGAGTTTTTTTTGCCTTAATCGATCCAGATTTGCAAGCTTAATCCCTTTCAGACATATTTGATGGAATGATTTAATGTTAAATTTATCAACTGCAGTGAAATTCAGATTTCAAAAAGTTAAAATTTTAGCATTTCCTAAATCAGCTATTTGTGGAAGTATGAAAATATGGAATGAATATGATACAGTAGGAGAATTTTCGGGTGTGAATATAAAGCAAATTAAATGTCCAGTGTGATAAATATTAGCTTTTTTTATTGCTTATATTTTATGCAAATTCAAGTAATGCCCCGAAAATTTGCTTATTTTGCTCTTATTGATGTTAAAATTATTTAATTTGAAATTTTTCATTCAGTAGTACTTATTCAGTTTATACCTATTGGATCACACATCACTGAGGATTAAAAGCAATCAAATAATTATAGCATTTATCGATTTTACAATTTTAAAGAGAAAATGAAAATTGCTATTATTATATAAAAATATAGCCAAATCTCATAATTTGATATATTTAATATTTTAAAAATTGCTATCTTTTAAATAGTGGTATTTGAATAGTGATATCTTTTTAAAGTAATAATATTTGAGTAGTAGCAGCTTGAATATTCAATTTTTAATGCAAAATCCTAACTTATTCAATACTTCTTTATTCGTTTGCTCTTTATGAATCTTTAACATTTTATAAATATGAGCAAATAATTGTTTAGCGTCATAGAGCAGATTATATTTCTATTGTTTTGATCATATTCATTTTTTTTTTCTTTTTCTTTTTGGTTGAGCTTATAGCAATAAAATTGAAATTAAAGGAAAATTGTATCAATAATAAATAAATGTTAATATAACGAATAATGCGTCTCGAATTCTTAATCAATTTTTGATGTTTTTGAATATCAATATTCTCCCCCTAACGCCTCCATCTCTCTCGAATCATCAATTCTTCGTTGGGTAGTGCGGAAATTTCGATCAGTATTTCACTATTAATATCTTCAATTATAGTTTTTAATGTAATTGAAACAAAAAAGAAGGGATTTAGCCCAAAAGTTTGGTTCACAAACAATAAGCATTTGCGGAAATTTTGGGTTGAAGTTAGTTTTCACTAACTGAAATCAACTGGGAATTTTAGAACTGAACGCGGAATTTGAAAGAAAAAATGAGTGAGTCAAGTTAATTAAATAGAGTAATTGAGAAGTTTTCATCCTTTTCTGCGAAATTTGTGAAAATGGAATGAGATTTCCAAAAAAAGAAAAGAAAAGTGGGTTATTATTGATAAGGTTAATTATAAATTTTTAGTTAACTAAATAATCGAATATGCAAAAAATTATTTGCAAGTGATGAAATGGAGTGGGAAATTTGGAAAATTTGAATTATTATATCTAACTGAATCTTCTAATAAGAATATGTTAAAAAGTTCAAACTATATAGTCGATACTTCTTTTTTTTTTTTTTTTTTTTTAGAATACTCACTGAATAGAACGAATTTTGGTTTTGGATCTATCCTGTTATCGACTATGAATATATAGTATAATCATTTTATATTTCCTTATTCGATTTTCGGAAATATATGCATCCTACTCATAGATAAAGTAGTCTCTAGAAATATTCTTAGCGACTGCTCTAAAAAATGAGAAATTTTCGATAAAAAAAATTTTTGAAATTTATTTATCATTGGAAATGTTGAATGAATATGAATTAGGAAAGAGGGACAAAGAGCATTTAATGTCAGCTATTGATGATTGATTTCCTAATTTTCATTATGTATTTTTGAATTTGATTTATTTTATACCGAATTTTATGCAACTTTGATTAAACGTTCTTTCATAAATGGATTTCAAATAAATAATTTCAAGATGATGAGTGATTGTTTGAATTTTTCGGAAACAAAAAAAAAATTTTTTTCTTTGTCGATGATACTTTATCATTTCGGTTCGAATCACTCAATCCTAACGATATCATAAATATATAACTTCCTTATATTTATATGAATTGTTTAAATGTCTCTTATTTAGTCAGTTTTATTAAATTCATCCGATCTAATCAGGAATTTTATTTGCTGAATGAAATCAGCCTCGATGATATGAATCATATGTTGAAATATGTTAGACTTTTTTATTGTATGAAAATTTTCAATTTCCACTTTGATCCAAAAATAATTTAATTATTCAGTTTGATGAATGCCAGATGGTAGTTAGCTTTTGAATTTGGTATTAAAATGAGCTCATCACATATTTCTGCCATTGTATCATGAACTAAGTATATTAAAAGTTGCTGTCATGATGACAATAATAATTATTTCCATCATTTTTTTCATGAAACTTACATAAAATAGCCTTTAGAATCGGATAAAAAGCGATGAAATGACTATGAAAGTGTGAGTTCTTATAATTTAATGATTTTTTATATTTTCAAATAGTGTGATAACAAATGGCAGTGAGCAATCGGAAATATTAGTAGTAAAAGCAGTATGTGATGATGAAAATAGCTGTTGAATAAAAGGATCAGATCAAGTAATTTATGCGATAATTTGTGGTACAAATTCTTATGGCTTAGAATTAGCATGGAAGCTTATTGCTTCATATATATACATATGATTATATTCGTTAAACGTTAAGAGATATCCTTTGGTTATTATTAATATGATATGAAACGTTCATCTTGGATCCTCTCCTACTGGATTTGTGGCGCCTAGGATTACTAGTTGTCAGGCTGTGTTTGTTCAGTTTCCTTACTCATCCTTATTTTTACTCGTTAGCAATTTATCGTCACTGCTGACTTTGTTTATGCTTTTTTATAGCTTACCAGATCATTGTGTGTGTTTCATTTGAAGACTAAGTGAATCATCGGCAATTTATTTCAATTGAAAACATTTCATGTTTAGTTTGCTAGCTCGTTTTGTTCAGCGTTTCTCTATCCATCCTTTCATTTCGTTTCAAACAATATTTATCACATTCACCGCAACTAACTAATCCAGTCCAATCCCATAAATATGAAATGTTATTGAATAGTCTTTTGGATATTTTTGTGCGTCTCAGCACTTCTCATATCATTACAAATTCCATTTTCCTAATTAAATTTCACTCTCTCTTACCAAGAACGAAGTATGGGAAAATTATCCCTTATTTTTGCATATCTTTGACAAAATTTCATTTACTTTTATACTGAATATTTAAATGGTAGATAGGAGAAATAAGCAGAATTAAGAAGGGAAAGAGGGAATTAATTTTGCATTTTTCATCAATTATCTGCCCTCTTTCATAAATTTAAAAAGGAAAAAAGAAGGCTAATAGAACTCATTCATTAACAATAATTAAACTTTATATAATTATAGCAAAATTGCATCTGAAATTTCTAAATTATATATTGTAATTTGGTTTTATACTATATCAACTTAACTGCTGTTGCAGTAAAGTTGTTGCTAAGTTGATTTCTTATCATGTAAAATCAAATTTAAAAATATAACTTACGAATTTCGAACATAATTTTGTTAGTAATTAATTGAGGTTTCTAATTATTGCTATCAATTAAATTTAATCTACTTTTCTGTCTGAATTTCTTTTTTTGAAATCTTATTATGAAACTGATTCTTGGAATAGAATAATATTAGAATATTGAATTTCTTTTTTGTTTTAACAGTGCTGTCATTATGACTTTACAAACCATTATTATTGTTTCTAATTATTATCATTCATCCATCTATCTATTTAACAATTCAAACTAAAACGAAAAAATTAAAAGAATACTAACTGCTATTAAGGTTTCAATCCTTGGCCAACTCATCGTTATGGAAATAATATCTTTACGATCTACCCGATGTTTTTATTTTTCTTTTTTCCTGTCTTTTAACATTTTTTTCGCCTTCTTTTTTGTTTATTAAATTTAAAATTAGATAAAGGAATTAAATTTCCCAAAGTTTGCATTACTCTTAGCCATAGAAAGTAAATGTTACGTTGTTCGAAATCAATACGTTCACGTACGCAATCATTATATCGAAATGCTAAGCGACGTTTCAATAAATCAATTCGAAGTCGTCAGTTAAGTAGCAGAAAACCGGTTTGTTTGTTTATTTACTTTTTGTGGACTTCCGGATTTTTTTATTTTTGTTTTCTTGACTGTTTTTTCTTTTTTTTTTTTTTTTTTTTTAGAACAATTGATATTAAATATTGTTAAGAAATGTAATTTGTTCTTTTATAAATGAAGTTTTAAATAAGCTTTTTGGTTATCATCTTTCTTCAAAATACTTAAATAAAAATATTTCTGTTTATCCAAAGTTTTTATGCTGAAGTCAGTTATAAAATGAGGAAGAAAATATAAAGTTAGGAAAGGCGAGAGAGAGGGAAAACGAGAGACTGAGAGGGAGAAAGTAAAAGGGAAATTGTTGGTTTATGACTAAATAGTTTGGCAAAACTGCGGCTTTGAATTCAAAATGATCAATGTTTAAAGACTATTGCGTGTTTTCTGAAAAGTGACATAATTTAAATTAGTACTCATTTATCGAAAACTTGCATTGAAATTATTACTTTAATAAGAAGCAAATTATATTTTCAGCATAGATTTTCTAAAGCAAACCATTAGTTCGGACATTTTTCTTTTTCGGATCTTTTCTTTATAGGAGAGATAAATAAGACTGAGAATAAAGATAAAATTCATTTGGGGTGATGAAAAATTTAACTGACTGAATTATTAGCTATTTTGTCTCATAGTTGTCACAATACTATATAATCATCGAATCCAGGATGCTTATTAAGCATGAATCTAGCTTATGATAAAGGCATACCAATTATTAGGCGATATCAGTTGTTTATGATATTGTTATCATAGAAAAATTTATTTCATTTAAAATTATAACTAACTGTTGCTTATGCATAAATATTCAAACATTTCCCATTTTTGCATAAGTAGGCTAATATTTGAATTGCACTTTTTGAAATTTTTTAATTCAAGCATCAATTCGAAAAACTATAATTGTGCAATTAAATGATGGATTGCAGTTTATAATTCTTTTTTTTTTCTTGCATAAAATCTGAATTGATATTATCTTGTCTTTAATTTTTATTTGTCATTTCTCACGCAAAAGTTTTAAAATTTTTAAGGTGCCAAATAATCATAGAAGTTTATTATCCCTGCTTAATCATGGAACTTTGTTATCCCTGCATGTTAAGAATATTTTGAAGATTTATTTGCAGGAAAAGCAGTAATTGTTAGAGTTAAACAGATCAACATAATATAACGATATTTGTTTACTAAAATCATTGCTCAGCGAATAATGAAAATATTTAATAATAATAATAATATAGAGAGAGAAACTGTTTGCCGCACTCATTGCTTGGTAAATAAATGGACTATGTAGTAGTGAGATGAATTTCTTCGTAATAAATTTAACTTTAAAAATAATTAAGAAATTCGAAGAAAATTTCGCTTCTGGGACAATGTGATGTTTATTTTTAGGGTCATAATGAAGGTTGTTGTATAGCTGTTGATGACTTCAAGGCAACCGAGAAGGGACAACTTTCCGTCATCAAGGGACAGCGACTTGAGGTTAAATTCTGTGTGTGTTTGTACGTGTATGGCTGATATTGCATCTATCAGAATCAGTTATATGAAAAATAAATTTGTTTTTCTCTTTTCTCGTAATATATTGAGATATCCTTTTTTTACTATATATAATAATGTTAATTCTTTTTATCCATTTCTTTAAATGATTTATTTTCGAGTACTTTTTCCTCTTCAGTTTACTTCTGTTGAAAATTTTGATTATTAGCTTATTAACCAAGTTTGAAAGTTTTTTTTTGATAAAAAGATATGAGGAAAAACTGAATTATTAATAAGATGAAAGAGAAGTGATGGTTAGATGAAAGTCTTAAAATCTTAATCGCCCTTTATTTTTCATTTTTATCTTTGTTTTTGTGGTTTATCATTTGAAATGATGCATAATTTAATTTTTTTTTTTTTTTTTTTTTAAATTTCTTTTTTTTTTTTTTTTTTTTTTTTTTTTTGAATTGACAAGAAGATAATGTGTTTCAATTTGATCATTATGGCCTTTTTTTTTTTTCATCAAGAAATCATTTTAAATTTTTCATTAAAATAGAAAAAATGTAATTATTTGCGAGCAGGAAAGTTGTTTTGAAAGATTTTTTCCAGCTTTTAAACTTTTTAATTTTTTGTTTACATTATTAGGTCGCCACTTCCTTTGATTTTTATGTTGATTTATACACATTTCTATATGTATATTAATTTAAAAAACAAGATTTCAGGTGATAGAATATTGTGCAGATGCTCCGGAATGGGTACTTGTTTCGATTACTTGGGAAAATGGTGAACAACAGCGAGGACTTGTACCATGCTCGATTATTTCATCTGTAGAACCTACAGGTTAGTTTGACTTCCGTCTTGGATTAATTGCTTTTTGATACACTTATTTCGAAACTTTTGGCAATAAAAATTGTTAAATATTTCAAGAAGAGCGATTTAGAATGAAGGAATTGTTTTATTTTATTTCATTCCATAGCAGTAATAATCGAATAATGTCTATAGCAAAAATTGGTTGATTTATAATTGCTGAAAAATTTTAAATTATAAAACTTTTTTTCTAAATTAACTGTGAAATGGACAAGTTATAACAGTCATTTCAAAAATGGTATTTCAATTCATGGAAAATTTTTTTTAGTTTCATTAAAAATGATTTAACTATATTTCAATTTAATTATTACTAAAGGAAAGAAGAGAAGATAGGAATGTTTGAATTCTTGCCGTTTACCTTAAGATTTTTTCTCATTTTCTATTTAGATTTAAGTTTTAAGCTTCCATCTGCACTTTAAATGTTATTGATATTTGTAGTGCTGGATAACTGATATTTTCAATTTAAACTTATTTAAGAGAGAGTGAGGGAGAAAAAGAGGAACAAAAGGACGGGAGAGGGAGAGATTGAATCATCATCATCATCATGGGCAAAGTGTTCTAAAACATTTCTAATTTTGTGTTTATTTTCTTATCCCTAACTGCTGTCAAAGTTTACTGACTTATTTGCATTTCGGTCTTGACGTTCATTCTCCGAACAGTTCAATTTCAAACGCTGAATATTATTAATTACTTATTTTTTAGGCATGTCGAAATTTCTTGAATCATGATTTTTTTTGATGTTTTGAATTCGAAAATGTTTTTGAATTCAAAAGATTGAATTTTAGCAAATTTTAATGTATTTCAAAAAAAAAACTGTTATACTATGGTTTTCTTTCTCTCAACCTTCAAATGAGTAGTTAACAATTTGTAGATTATTAAACTTATTTTAAATGAACTTCCTTAGTTACAAGGATTTTTCTGCTATATTAAGCAATAATAGATAAAAGATTCAGGAAAAATCTAAGTTTACGAAATATTTGAATTCAATTTTTCAGGCTTTTTAATGGGGTAAAAGATTCATTTACATTTGAACCAGAAAAAGATGAAAGAAATTCGTTCCTACCATTCGATCCTGAAATAGGATTGCATTTCATTTCATTTATAACTAGTTAGAAACTGTACTGGGACAAATTGTTAATTTCTTCTATTTTATCATATTTAATTCTCGTTTTTCTTTGCACACCACTTTCCTCTTCTTTTTTGTCCATCTTTTTATCATTTCATTCTAATCTTAAGAACATTCATAAAGCTTGTTTGCTTTCCATTGAGTTGTCTATTAACTTAAATTTTTAATTTGATTCACACTTTTATTCCAACTGATTTAAAATTAAATTTGACGATCTTCATATTATTTCAGACATTTCTTGCAATATCATTATCTTCTTATTTACATATTTAATTTTTCATTTATTATTACTAATTCCAAATTTCTAATTCATTTCTTGTCAGCTGTCTAATGATTATATTCTTCCATGAGCCATCTCTCTCTACAATGTTTCGATCAGTTATACCGAAAACTCAAATGATAGATAAATGGTACTATTTGATGATCTGTCCATCCTATTATTCTAGGACTTCAAATATGAATGGGTCAAATAATGGGGAGCAGTGGAAAACATTTCAAAATCATCCCTGACTTGCTTAGATAATGAAGTTAAATGGGAATAATATATTATTATCAAAATCTTTCGTACTAAAATCCTGTAATTAAATTACGAAATAATAACGATAAATTATGAAATAAAAAGCAAAAATTAACATTTATTTACAAATATGGGATGGAATTTTCAAGCATAATAGAATGGGATTTTGGTGTTGTTAGGCAAGTTATATTAGACGAGTTATTTTGTAGTATAAGAAGTGCTGAAAATGGAGTAATTAATATTATGGACATATGTTTTATTGATTCATTTATTTTGAATTCCCAAAACTTGTGTTATTCTGTACAAGTAATTATAATTTCTTGTGATTTTCTTAAATTTCCGAAATTTTCAAATACATTTAACAATTTATGTGCATATTTTTCCGGACCCAGGATAGTGTATCAATATGTTGTGTTTGCTAGAAGTATTTGAACATTTTCAAAAATTCCGATTAGTAAGCAAAGTTGGAAGAAAAAAAGAAAAGCAAAGTAACGAAAAATTGCAATAAATATGTGGAAAGTTTAAATTTTATGAAATATTTGGTAGTGTCATTAATGTGATCACACCTGTCATCTCCTTTCCCTTGTGTAATCCTTTTTCATAAAGTTGAGAGAAAGAAGGCATTTTGTGATTTCCCCCCTTCCCCACAATAACTGTGCTTTCTGCTATTCAGTGAAGAAGTGCTGCTTTTTAAAAAGAAAAAAGAACGCATTTCCACTCATATTCAGTTTTTCATCCATCTTGCAATCATCCCTCCCTCCCCTTCCCTTAAGCTTCTTTCGAGACTCATTTGCTTCTCGTTCACTCATATTCTTCATCCTTCTTTTTCTGTCATCTCATCTCTTTTCATCTTCTACTTTCTTCCATCCAATATTTTAGTTTGTTTTTTTATAGTTTGATGAATATTTCTCTCTGACATTCTCATCTATTTGTTTCCCTTTTTTTGCGCTAATTCCTTCCGTTCCATTTGAAAAGATGAGAGCTTAGTTGGTACCATTTATTCTTCTTTTACTAAAGCTTTAAATCCTGTAAATGTTTGAAATAAGCCAAATGAGTAAATTATTTTATGAATAGAAATATAAGCTGACAGCCAGAAATTCTGCTCTCTCTTATTCTTCATTTTATATTGGAATTACAAAATCAAACCGAAATCGAGAAAAGAGCAGTCGCAAAATTAAGTTTTAATGTTCCGAAATAACAAGTGATTAATTTTTTTGTTTTCCTTTTTAATTTTTCTCTTTTTTTTTTCGTTTTTTGTTTTTTATTGTAATTCTCTAAAGAAAAGAGAAAATTACAAGAAATTTCCTGAAATATTTATTTTAAAGGTTTCGTTCTCTTTTTTTTTTTTTTTTTTTTTTTTTTATACGTAGTAAAGTACAGGTAACTTTAGATTCTTAACCTTTTTTTTTTTTTCATCAGTCCCAAATCTTGTTTATTTTGTAACGTTTTGCTGCTTTTTTCATCTTATCTCTTTTTGTTCATTATGTTTAAAATTGAATTTGAGGAAGTTGATATGGATTCTTAATTAGAAGACAAATATTAAAGGAAAATAAAAAGAGATAAATTTCCTGGGCGATTTAATCTTAGTTATATGTCGGGAATTTCTCAACTTCATCATCTTTTTCATCACTTGGTTACTCGTTTAGTTATTATCTACAATTTGATTCATACGTGTATATTGTCAGTAACAGGTTATTGTTTAAATCGATCGAGACGGTGATGAAACGTTCACATACAGTAGGACCAGGTGTAAACGGTAAACAATCGGGTAGATCATCATCATCTGCTAATCGTATGCAGCGGTGGTCATTAGCTTTACGTCGTCATTGGTTTTCATCAATTTCGGAAAAATGCCAGAAAAATACAGATTGTGATTTTAAAATTATCAGTCCTGTAGAGATTATTTTTGCACAGAATACACCTGAAAAGACAATCTTTGGATATTCACCTAATGGTTCGTCTTTTTCAAATTTATTCTTCGTGCAATTCACTATTGAATATTCTATAAGTAAATTGGGATTACCATAATTTTTATACAGTCTATTTGGAATTTTAGAATCGAAAATGATGAATGACAGTACTATACCTGTTCCCAATTCGATTTTTCTAATGTAATCAAATCATGGATCTTTGTTGATGAGCGTATGTTAGATAGGATTATTTAATTTAATGTAAAGTTGGTCATTTTGATTGATTATGCAAAAGAATTTGGCGAAATTTTTTATGATTTTAAAGCACCAGTTTTTTTTGTTCATAATTATTCTCCTCAAAAATTTCGAATTATTATTATATATGCTTCAAAAATGAGATTGGAAAAAAAATGTTGGAAGAAATTTGATTATTCATTCAAAATCTATCGATAAGTAATAATAATTCATTCAAATAACACTGCATATAAATAACCCAAAATAAAATGCGTTTCGTATAAAAAATTATGATCTTTTGATATCTTTGCCAAATACGAATACTTGAATTAATTTTTAATTGACTTGCTATCTAAGAATTAAAATAGATTGGAAGAGCTATTTAAATGGACTTTTATTGCTGTGTCTCTATACATCTTTTTTACAGTAATTTTTGCTTAGTTTTCATATATTAATTCTTTCTCGTTTGCAAAATCAGAATTCATTCTTGAGAATGCAAAGCTAAATCTTATAAGAGATAATAAGAATACAATTTATATTTAATTACTTTTAGAGATTCGATATGAACAGAGTATGAAAATTATTAAATTAGTATTGCTTTGTTTCATATCTTTTTGGGAAGTTTTTTATTTTCAAATTCTAATGCTGATTTGAAATAGCAATTTTTTTTTTTTTTTTTTTTGTGTGTGTAAAATGCCAAAAAAGAAGCTTGATAATATTTTCAAAGATTTTGATCCGAGCCTACATTGACATTATGATTTATGACAGTGTTATTTATCTTGAAAACAAAGTTCTGAGGATAAACTCCAATATTTCGCATGTCAGTGATAAGGTTTTTCATTTCGTATATCATTTCCTCTATCTGTGGGAACTTTGGGTTGCTTTATTATAGAAATTACTACGATATATTTTGTTATGTTCTAAAGAAAATAACGTGGAAATTTTTACTTTAAATCTTCACGTCTTTTTACTTATATTTTTCTTCACTTTTTTTAATAAGTAAGTGAATGACAGTTGCCTTAATAAAGAATCCAGGAATTTGAAAAATAAAAATATTAGCTTGATTTTTTTTTTTTTAGATAGCTCATCAGCATCCTGCTCCACAGATCGTCCCTTGGTTGAACCATCTTATCCGGCTAATGTTACCTCCTCTGCTCAAAGTATCGTCAAAAGGAAAAGTTTACGGTTTGTTTAAATACTCCTTTTTTTTGGCTTTTTCCTTTTCTAAACTTTTTTCCTTTAATCTTTTTTTTTTTTTTTTTTTTTATTTCCCGTGAAATTCCGAGAAATATGAAAATGATGAGATATGTTAATGAATGACAAACAATGAAGATAATATTATATTGACAAGGGAAATGTTTTTAAAAAAAGAAGAAAAAAGTTTTTAAAAAAAGAAGAAAATTAATTAAATTTTCGGATCTTTTTTATTGGTGTTTTCAATTACTTTCTTAATTTTTTTGATTTCAATTCTTTATTTCAGGCTTTTTCAATTAATTTCACGTTGGTTAAATATATCTCAATTAATGGCCTTTTTTAGACGTTTCTTCAGTAATGGTCAACAACAACAAGGGTCATCAAGCGGTAGTCATTCGCGTCCTCAGTCGGTATCGTTGGCAATACGAAAAGGTAATGACCAGCAACAAATAAGACATAGTGCAACGGATCCGGTCCATTCAGGCTTCTCTACCTTGATCGATCAACAGCAGCAGCAGGATGGCTTACTGTCCAGAGTTTGTTTAGTTTATTTATGTTTGTGCTAATTTTAAAGTCAGCTTTTCAAGTTCCAGATTGTCCGCTATCTGCTGATCTCCCTCTCTACTTTACCCGAAGCAATTCGGCAAGCATATTTAATGTGTTTTAAAAACTTTTTATAAGACGTCCATCTTTCTCTCCATTTCGTTTGCTAATCTATCAAATTTCAGGTCAAATCTTTCACTTAAATATATCATTTTTTGCTTCCAAATATTTGTTTATTATGTATCTGTCGGCTAAGAAAACCGATTGAATAATTCAAAAATAGCATTTTTCAAGTTAATTTTCATTGTAAGGTGTATATCGATAATTTGCAAGAAGAATGAATAGACTTCTTGTACCAACTGCGTTATTTCATTTGTTATTTTAATTCTTTTCTGTTTTTCGGGAATATTTTCTCGATCATATTCGCGAAAGGAAAAGTAATAATAATGGGGGAACGATCTAGAATTTAACTTTTTTCGCATATATTTTTGATCATGTTATTCCATGCATTTCTACTTGTATCTCCTCATATTAATTCACTTTACGCTAAGACTTCGATTTTTTTTAAAATTCAGCTAAAAATTGGATTAATTTATAATCATTATTATGGGTAGCTGCAGTGTTTTCTTCATTCTGGTCATATATCTCTACCCATTAAATTTGTTTTCTATTAAATTGTCTCTGCTTTGGATTGATTATTTTCAATTTCGAAATCTTTACTTCCGTGACATGTACTAGAGTAAGTATATTAAGACGTACGTATACGTGCATACATCAAATGATTTACTTTCCCATTGCAAGTATTACTTTTTGATGATGTTTGATCGCATATAATGATTTCCTTTCAATTTATTTTTTTACTTCTGAAAAATAATTTTTAATTGCATCTCAAATTTCTCACCAAATTCATCTTCTCTGTCTTTTCTTTTCTCTTTTTTTCTCTTCCTCCTCATGTGTTTTTATTATGCCATTCGTTGTCTCGTTGATAAAAATACTGCGCTTATATCTAAACACAAGAATTCTTTTTTTTCGTTTCTACATCATCAAATTCCTTTCTTCTGTCTCATTTGATTTTCTCAATTTTATCCTTCTCCTTCCTTTTTCTCTTCCCTTTCCTTTCTACATATTGCTTTCTTTTTTTCTTATCAGATTTAAAAATTTTAAAAGATCGATGTATACTTGATCAAGCAGATTGTATGACATGTATGATAAGCCATGCAGTCTTCTTGTCATCGTCATTATTTTTTTTAAGTGATTCATACGCTTCAGTGCTTTATTTTAAATATGTATTTGATATAATTTGGTTGACTTTTCATAACTTTATGATCAAGTAATATTCTTAACAGATAATTAATAACTTGGCTAATTACAGAGTTCTAATTCACCATTCTGTCATCACTTCTTTTTGCTTTTATTTCACTTGTTCTTATCCAAAAGAAGTAATTTTGAAATTATTTTCGAGAATGGTTTACTAAATGGGTAAAATTCCTACTCTTCTTTTTGTGACGGTGCCGTATAGTGAATGAATTTAAAATTATTGATTTCTTGATTATCCATATACTTTTTTCATCCATTTTGATTATATTGTAATATCCATTTTTATCCTTTTATGAAGGGACTGTTTAAAAAAAAAGTGGTAATTTTTCGGATATTTGTGTTAAATACTAGGAAGAAATTAAATAATGGTTTTAAGCCATAATTTACAGTTTGACTATTCATATTACTGTGTTTTCAAATCAGCTACTTATATTATTCTTATCACACAATTATAAGATATTTTTGACATATACAATCACAATTATTTAATCATTGCTACTATCACTAACCATATTATGTATCTATGAAGTAGACTGCATGATAGAATATATTAAATCTTTGCATTTTTTTTTTAAATCGTTTTCAACTTTTCTTTGGCAAAAAGAAAGAAAATTAGTCGTGATGGATAATAATTTTGGGCAGTTAGATACTAATTTTAGAATATTGAAATGTAAGCAAAGAAAAGGAAGAAATATTGTCTTTTAATGAACCACACATTTTCATTCATTAATTTTTGTCATTAGGATAAAATGTGTGACAGATTGTTAATACGATTGCGTTATTTTAAGATTCATGAGTTGCAAATGCAATAAACATACAAAAAAAAAGAGAAATAATGAATGTAGATAGGAATTTTTTTTTTCCTGGTTATGCTAGTATGACAGGATAAATTTTGGATTAAAATAATCTGAGCAAATTTAAAGCAAAAAATTAATGATGAATTAATTAATCATTTTTATTCTTCTACCCATCATTATCATAATAAGAAGAAAAAGAAAATAAGATGTTATCATTTAGGAAGGATGTGATGAAAATAATTCGTCGCAGAAATTTTCTATCCTCAGAGAAAAGAAGTTAAATAATGAAATTCCGAAATGTTAATTGGAAGAATTTTAGAGACTAAACAAAAAATGATATATGCAATGTTTCACTTTTTTGCATATTCCATTCTTGTGGTCTTTTCCTTTTTCTTTTACTTCTCTTTTCGTCTATTAAAAATAATCAGCGCATGTCAACTGATGGATTAAACTTTGAATTTTAATGCTTCAAAGCTTCAATCTACTCTTGGGAACATGCTAAAATTTTTGTTAATTTGCTGAGAATTTATCAGTTGATGAGCGTATTGAACCGGTAATTTTTATTGAAAATCGCCATTATAATTTCAGTTCAATATTAAATTTTCAGAATTTATTGGTTAAGCTAGAAAATAATCTATTTCCAGTTCATATTTATTGAAAAAAATAAGTTCGTTATATTAATAAAACGAAGAATTTCCAAGTCGTAAATCATGATTTAATTAATATTCTTTTTAAATTGGGTTAACAAATGGCAGCAATGGAATAATGTAATTCGAGGTTGATATATTTCGGCAGTTTTTTTTTTTTTTTGTAGTTTTGGAAAGCTTTATAAAAAAAAGGGAAAAGAAATTTGAGGAAAATTTGTTTTTCTTAATTAAAAGATTTTCTATTTATTATTTTTCATTTCACCTATTTTATAATATTTGTTTTTTTTGATTCTTTTTTTCCTACCTTAATTCTTATTAATTCAGTTTCTTTTAGTGTTGATTTTGAATCAGACTGATGCTCAGTTTCTTTTAGTGTTGATTTTGAATCAGACTGATGATTTTTATCCTAAATATTTCAGTCCGTATCATTTGAACTTTTCTTTTCCCACATCTTTTGTTGGGTTAAATTCACATCTAAATTACTATTTAATTCAAAAGTAAGTTAAATTTACGAACTCTCCTATTAATCAACAGAGAAAGCGGGCATGTAGCAATTAATAATATTAAAGAGGAAACTTAATTCAGTAGAAATATTTGATCAAAACTTTATTGTAACATCTTCAGATTTTCTAATCTACTTCTTGTTTAAATTTAAAAGAAAAAAAAGAAAGTTTTATGAAGGTAGCTCTAAAGAGAAAAAAAAAGCGATAAATTGTGAAGAATCGAAGGAAAGAAATGGAAATGAGATTTTACGTAGAGTTTTCAAGTATTCCACAATATTCTCAACTTCTCAGTCATTTTCCCTAAACTTTGCTTCACAGCCTCATTCTTTCATCTTTCTCTTTGTACTATTCTATAAGCCTATGTAGCCAAGTCTAGTCTAGTTAGCCTATGAAGCTAGCCTGATGATCACATCATCATGACAACAATAATCGATATGCTTGCTTGTAATTTTGAGTATTTATGTTAAATTAAAGTCTTTCCTCGCTATCTTTCTTCTCTTTTTTTGTTCCCTCTTTTACATGCTTTGAAAGTTTTTGCTCAAACTTTGTCATCTTTTTATGTCTTTCCATTTATTGTCATCTTGAAAGTTTTTTTTTTCTACTACCCGAAATAATAATATATTTATTGCTTCATTACAATCCTTTCATGCAAACAGAATGACTTCTTCTTCACCCTCTCTTTCATATATGTTTATTCGTGATGATGAGGATGGGAGGAGGAAAGGAAATCGAAGAGACTTAATTACTTCATTCACTTGTTTACTTAACTTTGTTATTTATATCATAGAATCATGATGAAATGATTAATTCGCCTCTTCCTTCTATTTTTCTTTTTTTTTTTTGCTATTTTTTCTCCTTTTATTGACAGCATTCTTCATTTTCTCTGTGTTAATATTTTCTATTATTATTTTGCCCTATTATTTATTTATAGTGATCTTTTTCACAGTTGAATTTTTAATGTCATTTATCATTGTAGTATTTTTCTGACATCTACTAAACGAAATGCAACTTTTTTCCAGATTGTATTTTTTCGTATTCTATCCTGAGTAATTATATTTAATGGAACTATTATAAAATAGTTAACGGATAGTAGTCACTTTTTAATTTAGAAAGAAAAGAATGAATTAATTATTATGATGTAATTTTCTATTTAAAATAAACTATAAAAAATAACCATTTATTTTTCACATATATTTATAATTAAGTATTTATTTTGCATAAATTTCAAGTAATTTTAAAAGCTTTTTTATTTTTCAGGATTTAATAGAAGCAGATCTAACAGTTGGTGCAGCATCAGCAGGAGGAGCTCATAGTGTTTTATCATCGTGTGACGATCAAATAAATTCGACAAGCGAGCAAGGAGAAGAAGCAACTGCTGGAGGATTACTTTCGGTGAGTCCTCGATTAACTGATCCGGCAATCGATTCAACAGCATCATTTTCCGATCAGGCCGAATTTGAATTACCGCCGCCAATGAGTGAATTGAGTAGTGCGATAGCTGATGCTGCTGCATCCAGAAACACATTAGTAAGTGTTTTTTTTTCTTTTCCAGAAAAAAATTCAATTTTGGTTTTCTTTGATTCAGTTTCTTTGATTTATTGCATTTTGGATTGCTTCATTTCTTTTTAGCTTAATCCATATTACTTTGCGACGGTATTTCTCATTTATTTCAGTTTCATATGTGTTAGTTCATTTTCTCTCCTTTCAATTCAATTTTCCATCCTTTCATATTTATTTCAACATATTTAGTTATTTGTATAATTTTTAATTGATAAGAACATTATTATACAGGTCAGAAATTTAATCACATTTTCCCATTTTTCTTTAGTAACTGATTTCAGAAAAAGGAATTGTTCCGTTTCAGATTAATTTATTTCTTCATTTTTTGGAATTTATATTCACCATTTTATTATTTTCGTCAAAACTTTTTTCAAATAAACGTGCTATTTTTGTTAGCAGAAATCGTTTATTCATTCGTATACTTTACATTTATTCATGAAATAGTTCTCCTTGACCATACTGTACCATAAAATAGTTTTCTTCTGATTCGCTCTACTGCAATAAAAAAATTTAAACTGAAGCACCCTTATATTAATTAGCATATTTTGAAAATAATGTTTGCAAAAATTACATAACAAAATATACAAAACATTTTTGCTTGCCTTAATTTTAATGATTGTTTGAAAATGTTGTAATACTTTTATCTCTCTTGATTACTGTTTTAGTAATTATCAAATGATGTGAACCGTATTACATTTCGACAAATATTATCTCTTCCTCTTTCACTTTTACTCTTTTTTCTAATTTAATTAATACATTTGAAATTTGAATAAAAAGCAAAAAAAAAAAAAAATAATTGCTTATGTATTTAGTTCTTTTTTTTTTTAAAAAAAATTTGCGACTTTCGATAAGGGAGAACATGTTTTATTGAACGATTTAATTAGTAATTAGTAATTCTTTTTATTATTTGTACTGAGTTGACATTATGGTTTTAGTGTTGCTTAAATACTAATGAATGAGAAAAGGAGAAATTATTAATTACTTTAAGTTGAATATTATGTGATAAGTTGTTATCATTCTATTAATTGTCAACTACTTTTATAATGAATGATTGATTATCTTTAACATTTTTCATTCGATCCACGTAGATTTCATTTACAGCCTTTTTTTTCTTTTCCTGAGGTAAACTATTTGATTTCAAATTTTTTATGAATTTTTCTATTTCATTCAAAATATAAAACGGAGACAAAATGATAACGAATGAACTGAACAGATTTAAACTTATTTCAGTTTTAGTGAGAGTTTAAAGTTCTTCATTTTCTGCTTAATTTCCGGCTTTTTAATTTTCGTACAAATATACGCAAAGCAAACGTATAATATACTTATACACAAAATATTTTTCGTATTTGATGAATTTTAGATTGTGTTAAATTTATGAAAACTTTTCGTTCATTTGATATGTATGCTTAGACGATAACTTGGTGACATATTGATATATAGCACAATTATGCGTAGACCTTTCGGAATTTGGCCCATGATATTAAAGTTACTAAAATATTCTATTCTATTCTTTACTCATATTTTAAAAAATCAGTGGTCTGCAATTCAAGTATTTGAAATAAGTTGTAAGCATCGTCGAGCTGAACGGATTGGATATTAGATTGGAAGATAGATATATAGAAATCAGTTGTTATTCAATTATCAATTATCAGTGATTTATATCTCCATAATGATTCATCGAATGATCTTTTTCTTCCCTGCTATCAAATAACCTGATTCATCCATTTTAGGCTCATATTTTATAGTGGCAAAGAAAGACTTGCAGAGAATATTTGAAGATTTGAATACATTATGTAGCAGTATGGAAATTTTTTATTTTTAGTAAAAGGAGGAAATTGTCGAAGAAAGTTGATTAAATAGCTAGAAAATAAGCAGCGTGTGAGAGAAGGAGGAAAAGAAGAGGAAGATAAATGGAAGTTTAGGAAGGGATAAATTGAAGTGATGATAATGGAATGCGCGAGATAGCATAAATTGTTGTCTGCAGTAATGTAATTTTGACGTTTCGACGTAAGCATGTTATTATATTTGCAATGGAATGAGAAATGGGTGCAAGATGAAAGATGTGTGTATTGAGGAGAATGATGAACTTGTGTGGTTGTAGAAATATTAGGAAGAAATTTGAAAATAAGATTAACTATTCATTCAGGCCTTCCTACCGATGATAAGAACTCAAATTGATTGAATTGTAGGAAACCAAAAAAGAAGGAAGGACAGATAAAATTTCAAGAGAAGGCTGCTGAAGGTACCGTCTCTACACACAGATAAAGCATACATATGAAATTATGGAATCGAATTATTCAAAGTTGGATAGGTGGAGGTTAGGGATTTTAGGATAAGCAGATGGGAAAAGGAGATACCCACGAGAAGGGAAGGGTTGGAATGAAAATATTCCACTTGTGCAAGGCTGATTACTACTAATTCGGTCCAGCTAAATGTTATTGCTTTTTGGTTTGGAAGCTTTTGCTATTCCAAAAACAGTGAACTGCTTGACTTATATAAATTCGATTTACATTTAACAAAAATGGAAAAATCATTTTTGTTAATTTTTTTTCATAATATTCTAATATAGTTATGCACTTTTTTTTAAATTTTCTTTCTCAATAATATGATTGATTTAATTAGATAGCGTTGGAAAGTTCGATGTAATTTTTATTCATGATATATATATATATATATAAGTACTCCACAACAAGTACTCCACATAATAAGATGTTATGTTACGAAATGGAACTTAAATAATTATGGCTAAAGTTATTTTTTTTTTCAATTTTTAGAAACTGTTATTTGAGAGAAAAAAAAAAACAAAAAAAAATTTTTTTCAATCCATGCAAAGTTCTAAGTAGTTTGGTAGGAAAATATAAGTAATTTGCAACATATTACTTTCATTTGTTAACTGTTGTATGACGCTAAATTATTAATTATTTGATTCAGAAGGATTAAATAAAATCGAATATGATTCATTGGTAGCTCTTGAAAATTTTCCGAAAATTTTTATTCGTGTTCGGTCTGTATAAAAATATTTTATACATATACTTTTTTAAATAGTTTATAAATATTATATATATCAATATAATATAAATATTTCAAATATTTATATTATACTGAATATTCAAATCGATTTATACAGAAAGGAGACTTCAGTATTAAAATTGTTTTTTTTTCTACAATCTTCTAAAGAAATCAACTTTTACCTTTTCTTGAATGATTGTTATATAATGAGATATGTTTTAAGAAGAAAAGAGGAAGAGAAGGTAGAAGATTAAGATATTGTCTGAATTATCTTAATTTTATCAATTATACTGCTATTCTGTCTCTAAATATTGGTAGCTTTAATGTTTCTTTTTACCTATCAAAATATTCATGAAATATATTTCACTCTTCTGATCTTTGATCAAATGATACATATAGATGGTGCTGTTAGCTAGCTAACTGTAGGTAAACTAAACAAAGGAGGTAAGATGAGGAAATCAAAATTGCAGTTATCAAGTAGTTGTGTTTATTATCTGCAAATTATCAATTTTTTTTTTCCTCTTTTTCTCTCTCTTTTTTCTTAATTTATTGCATTCTACGAAATTTTTCCTGCAGAAAGTAATCATTGTAGAAGAGGAGAAAAAAGGGAAAGAAATGGATTTGAACAGTTGTTGGTTGCTTGGGAAGTAGTGATAACGTCGAGATAAGAAGGAATGAATACTTTTTTGAAAGATTTCTTGTCATTGATTTCATCCATCTCCATCTTCTCTCTTTCTCTTTTTTCTTGGTGTTTTTTGTTTCTTTCATTGTCCTTCCTTTTTCTTTTTCCTCTCTCTTTTCATCATTGAGTTTGAGATGAAATAAAATTAAATATAAGAGAAAAAATTAGCTTTTTTCTCTGTTGAAAATTTTTAGTATGGTTTTTTTCTTGGTTTTAACAATATATTAATTGTAATTTCAATCTGTGGAAGAAAGCAGTAAGGAAAAGGATCGCATTAATGCTTTTATCTTTATTTTACAAAATTCCAAAACAAAAAAAATTCTGAAGTTGTTAAAACAAAATCGCAAAAGAAAATTTACTTATGATATATTGCTTTGGTATTTTTTATTCAGTCTTCTGAGAGAATTTAGAAAGAAATATTAAAGATTCTAATAAGTTTAAGGTTTTTCCTTTATTTCTTTACTTTTTTAGTCATACACAAAGTATTTTCGAATGCAGTTCTTTAATTTATTTAGGACATATAATTAGTACAGTTAGCTGAGATGAAGTGTGGTTCGGCATTTATATCTGACCACCTGTAAAGATCATAATGATATTATTTTGAAATAGTGACTTTGGAGTTTTTTTTTTTTTTTTTTTTTAACATGTGCTTGAATTTTAACATTATTGATCTCAAACGCCGAACATTACAGATGGAAGAAGAACACGCGGGTGATGAATTTTGCACTGAAGCAACGAAAGATCAGAATGGTGCTTCAGAAAAGGAAGAAAAAAATTCTCAGGATGTTGCAAGACAAAAGCGACAGTCTGTTTTTTTTTTTCTTTTTCTTTTGAAATTTTGCAATTTAAAGTTAAATACATGATGATTTAAATTAGTATCATTGCCATAGTTTGCTAATAGTTATCATTAATAATAACTGTGATTGGCTAAATAACTATAGTAAATTAAATGTAAAATAATTTTATGATTATTTTAGTGATTGATTATCATAAAATAGGATGATAATTGAATTCTTGACTCATGCTTTCTAAAAATTCATATTTTATTTTTAATTTCAGATATGTGTTAATGGAATTGGTCGACACGGAACGGGATTATGTGAAAGATTTGAGTTCAGTGGTAGATGGATATATGGCAAATTTGCAAACGATGGAATTGCCGGAGGATTTGGTTGGCAAAGATAAAATCATCTTTGCAAATATCGCTCAGATTCTTGATTTTCACAAAACGTAATTTATTTATTTATTTTATTTTTTGCTTATTTTTCATCCCATCAAGAAATCTTTTAACAATATTATTTTATAGATATCAACACGAATGCTCCATTTTTTAACCGTATTTTTTTAGGTTATTTTTAAAAGAAATTGAAAAGTGCCTTGAAGATTATGAAGCTGCGGGTAATGCCTTTGTTAAATATGTAAGTTATTACTTTGCATTTTTTTTTTCTTTGCAAGCGAATTTCCAGTTTTATGAGATATGCCTCATGATATTTGATGGAAATGCTTCATATAAATTATATTCATAAAAATGTTATGAAAGATAAGAGATTTATATAGACATATTAATTCATCTTGCACAAGTCATATGATCACTGTCCATTATCCATTTTAATTTTGAACCTGTTTGATCTGAAAACTCTTCAGTGGGCAACTTTTCAACGCTTCATTTTTCATTTAATTAATTAATGCTGAAATTATAATATTCATTCGGATTCATATTCCAACAGCAGAATATACGGCAGAGTATTAGGAATATAGCTATTAATTAGATTGCATTGAAAATTCTTATATGAAATTTATTGGTTGTAACAAATTTTTATTTCATCTGTAGATAAATAGATATTGAGTCGAAACTGAAATCATTTGACTTGAATAGTTATCTTTTAATTCGTAAATAACTGATTTATTGTAGGAACGAAGGTTGCATACATATTATGTGAAATATTGTCAGAACAAACCAAAATCGGACTTTTTAATGGCACAAGATGATTTTGAACAGGTATCTTTATAATGTGGAGTTATATGGAGTTTTTTTTATTCGCTTTTTTCCATTCTTTCGTTCCTTTTTATGTTTTCTCTTATCGACCATTTTATTGTTTCGCTGTTTATTAAGTAACCGTATTGTCTAATTTCTTTTCTTTTTTTCTTCACCAGAATTATTTAAAATATTCCATCTTTCGACACATGATACATAAAATCCTTTAAAATGCTTACAGTATTAGCATTTTCTTGAGTTTACTCCGTGAATAGAAGAATTTATCTTGAGTTTACTTTTTGAATTTTTTTTGGTGAAATCGCTTGTGGTAGTATCTTTTCAGTTTCTTTTCAGTTTATCTTTTCAGTTTGTATGAAAAGAAAATTTCCATACATTATCTAATTGTAATCACAGTTTGAAAATTATTTTCAATATGACTTGTATATCCCAGTTTTACTTTTTTACTAATATACCATGCATTTATTTTATGTTTAAAAAATACATATTTTATTCACAAATCAATTTTTTTTTTTCGTTGCAAGTAAAAAAGTATTTAATTCAAAAATTGTAGTTTTTCACTGAAACGAAGCAGAAATTGGGTCATAAGATAGCATTGTGTGATCTGTTAATCAAGCCAGTGCAACGTATAATGAAATATCAGTTATTAATGAAGGATATTCTGAAATATACAGAAAGAGCAGGTGATCGAACAGATGTTCTGGAAGAAGCTCTTCAGGTTGTTTATTTGTCTGTTGGGTTAATATTTGTCCTTGAAATATTATCATTTAGGAAGATTATATTTGATATAATTCAAACGTCAAATTATTATTATTCATAATTAACTTATGAATAATAATAATTTGACGCTAAGATTATTTCTACTCTCATTCAAAGCGATAGAAACATAAATCAATAAGCGATTACATTCAGTCAGATACTGTAAAGGTAAATCTACATTATCCTAATGTGTAAGAATAACTATGATGGAACAATATTTATGATGTAGATGTAATCATGATGATAGAAAAGCACATGAATTTTATTTTCCAGGTGATGCATGTAGTACCGAAAGCATGCGATGATATGATGCAGGTTGGCCGATTGCAAAATTTCGACGGAAATTTAAATGCTCAAGGAAAACTGATATATCAGGTTTAGTCCATCTGCTGCATCACTATGCTATAATATAACGCAAAGCGATTCCTTTTAATAGATCTACTCAATTAAAGCGCAGAATATGATTCGTGCTCATATGATGTAATATGCATAGTGTGCTTAAATTTTAAAAAATTTCAGGGAACAGTGGCAATCTCAGATAATGCTCCATCACAGCCTTTCAAGGGAAAAGATAGGCGAATATTTCTGTTTGAGCAGTCTGCAATCATTGCCGATTGTATTTTGCCGAAGAAAGAATTTGGCAATCCTACATACATTTTCAAAAGTCAAATTATGGTCAATAAGGTAATTTTATTTCAATTTTGCAAAAGAGTCTAGATTTTTTTTCCATATTATTAATTTTCAGTCTTATTCTATAAATAAATAATTGTGTAAGATATGTTGTAAAATCTGACAACAATTTTTCGATCCAAACTGAAAATTAAAAAAAAAATTCGTTTGAGCATACACAGTGGTTTGTAACTGAAATTTAATTTCATAAATGAGCAAAGTATTAAAAAAATAAAATAAAATCACAATTTTTTGTAATCAAAAGCAGGACACTGTTCATTATAGATTGAAAAATTGATATATATCCTTGTAAAATATGATATTCCTGCAAAGGCAAAATTCATTTTTCTCTTTTTCTAAATTGTGATTTCAGCTTTTTTTTTTCTCTCTCTCTCTCTCTCTCTCCCTCTCTGTGTGAGTAGTTTGTTATGATATTATTCCATTTAAATTGATAATAGTAATTATTGATTGGCACATGGTGAGATAATCAATCAAAAGTGGGGAAAGAAATGTTACACTATGATAATGACATTTCATTCATTCTTCCTATGACGATGATGACACAATAACATTTAACATTATGATACACGAATTTAAACAATTTGTTATTATATTGCACTATAGCGAATATAAGGAAACTGATATCGGTGTATATCGAACATAGAAAGTAAAAGAGAGGAGGATTTGATAAAGTATCGTAAATTTATCAGATCTTATTTCTGCCTATTGCTTTTATCTAAATTTAGGATTGGATCCTTTCATCTTATCGATAATATTCGACTATTTGTTTAGCATTTCATGGGAGCAGTTCAGTAGCCTCTTTTATTCATTGATTATCAGTGCATCCTTTCTTTATAAAGCGAAAATGAGAATTTTCAAACATGGAAAATATAACATTTTAAAAACTAATGATTTAATTATCAAATTAACTTGAGAAAAAAGGAAGCATGAAAAACACAAATCATCACATAAGTTTTTGGTTCCCGAAAAAATGAAGTATATTGATTTTTAGTTGGATGTTGTATGCAACATGGTTTAAAATTGTTGATCGCTGCAGTTTCTGCATTTTTATGTTTTTCTTTTCCTTATTATAGCTTCTGTGGAAGAAATATCAAAAAAAGAAAGAAAGATTTGTTTTAAAAAAATTACTTTTATTCCTAAATTTCTGAATGGAAATAATCATAAAATCTTTTGGAAAACTTATGAAACAGATACTGTCAATTATGTTTGTTCTTCATAACTTCTTGTTTTAATTAATAAGTGAATGTAATGACAAGGAATGATTTAATTGTCCTATTCTTGTTTCAACTAAAGAAAAACGAGCAAAAGTTTTTTTTTTTTCGTTTAATTCTAAATACAGCAAGAAAATATCGATTTCAAAAAAAACAGTTTGAAACTTTGGGTTATTAGTTTTGAATTTATAGATCACTTATGTCTTATTGTGCCATTCCTGATTATATATATTTTTTTGTTTAACCCAAAAAGTTAGTTTGGCATAATAATTTTATATGAAATGAATCAGTTTTAAATATTCAAATTCTCCCTTTCCAAAAAAACTTTCAAGAAAAGTATTTTCAAATTTTTCTTTAATTTTGGCAGCAATTAATGTTTCATAATTGGGTAGCGTTTGTTCTGATTCATCACAAATTTGTTTTTCTTTTTTTTTTTTTTTTTTTTTTTTTTTTCTAGAAGATGAAAACATTTTATATTTTTTTTTTGATTTTAGATGATATTGGAAGCAAATGTTCCTGATGAACCATTGCGTTTCGTTCTGAAGAGTAATGATCCGACACAACCGAATGCGTTCTTAGCGCAAGCTAATACAATGGAGGAAAAAGATCAATGGATTTCAAAAATAAACAGTCAATTAGATCAGCAGAAAACGCTTCTAGCAGCTTTGGTAGATCCCAAACGTTATCAAAATCAACTTGCTGGAAGTGTCAA
Organism: Onchocerca flexuosa; assembly: GCA_002249935.1. NCBI lineage: Eukaryota > Metazoa > Nematoda > Chromadorea > Rhabditida > Onchocercidae > Onchocerca > Onchocerca flexuosa. Next base: position 126,442 of record KZ270023.1, on the reverse strand, counting down.
TTCATTGTCTTTGTAAGTTTTTTCTTCTGTATTACCGATAAAATCATAGTTTCTGAATACTGATTCTGGTTGTTATTTTTTCTTCTATAAACTTGATCGCAATAGTGTTGAGTTCTCTGGTACTGCAATTCAACTAAATAAAAGTTAATTATTAGTTGATTGTTTATTGACTTTTAACTGTTAAAGCAAAAACCTATAAATTTACCATGAAACCAATTAACCGATTTAATTAGCAGCTAGTTTTTCAATTTTTTAAAAAACACTTTCAAATTAATGTTTCCTATATAATATATTGCTAGTTTTTTTTTTTTTTTTTTTTGGCACATTTTGAAGTACTGATTGATATAATCTTTTGTCATAGTTGTATTCCGTTTTATATAGAACGTGAAAATTTTAGCCTTTATGAAGAATGAAGAGGAATCTTTCTTATTTTCTATGATCAATTATATATTTAGTAATTATATTTGTAATAATGCATTCCGGTATTTTTACTTTTCTGTGACTATTATTTTTCCCTTTATTTTGATATTTCCCTTTAACTTTGCTTATTTTCGTTTTTTCCTATGTGTTATTTCCAATTTCAGAGAAGAAATGGAAAAAAAGAAAACGTTGTTTCCGCGATTAACAGGTAAGAATAAAGAAAGCTGTTCATCAAGCTCTTCTTCATCTTTGACGCATCAGAATTCTGGTACTCAAGCATTCTCATCAAAGAGTAATTCATCGACGAAATCATCGAAGTTGTTTGGTTTTGGAAAAAAAATGAACCCAGGAAATAGTAATAAGTCAGCAGCTGGACTATTTCCAGCAGGTAAATCAAAATAAAAATGAAGTTGGAAAGATCAAATCGAAAAGATCAGAGAGGAATAAAAAGTGAATGATATCATAAATTATCAAGATTATTATGATTGATTGATTGATTTTGCTGTCATCCTATTTTTGATAACAGTTATTTTCCTTCAGTCATATTTGGAAAATTTTCATAATTATTCAGTCAGCTTTCTGGGTAATTCCTGCAAACTATCTGAATTATTCAGTTGATCCGAACTGTTCAATTCACCTTTTGGACTAGCCCAGTTAGTTAGCTTTTTTTTTGGATTGTTCAAACAGTTTTTTTTGGGATATTAAATTGCTTTTTCGACAAATGAGTCTAGTTTTCTTGTTTTTTTTCTTCTCTCTGACATTAAAATTTATTAAAAACTGTCATTCATTTCATTAGTAATAATTAATGTATAGTCTGTAGAATTTTCAAGAAAAAATTTAGGAAGGATGACTTTTCAAATAACGGAAGTACCAAGAACTTATTGTTTGAATGAGATGAGGAAGGAACTTTTTTTTTTAGAAATACAGAAAGTTTTGTTTAAAAATCACTTTCTGCATTGTTGGTGAAAATTTTTGAATTCAATGATATAAAATAAAAGAGCATAGATTAAAAATAAAATATTGTGAGACCATGCTTTTTACCAGATGATATTAAGATCTATAGAGATGACAGAAATTTCAGACTGTATGAGAAAACTCCTCGAAATCTTTTCTTTGTGTTTTGATGAGCAGCTTCTTTTTCATATTGATTACTGGTTTACTTATTTATGTCAATTTGTTCACTATTTTTTGAATAAGTTTTCTTGTTATGTGGTATTTATTGTGATTAGCTACTATATATGAATAGATTCCGATGCAATTCAAAATATAACAAAAAGTTCTGATATTGTATTAGAGAAAGAGTGGAGGTATGAGAAACATTATTTATTTGAAATCATTTATTGTTCGATTCAAATTTGCTTTTATATACATACATGTATAAATTGTTGATTATATGTATATACATATATGATTTGGATTATACGATTCATCCAGCAGCACAATAATTTCTTTTTTTTTGTGTTTGTGTAAGAAGAATTGATCATTACGGTTTCAAGAAATCTCGGATTCGAGTTTGCATTCAGAATTAGACGGTGTTTTCTCTTCTTTTTTATATTCATTTCCTTTTTTCCTTATGTTATCATCATTTTATTCAAAATAATGCTATTTCATTTTATAAATTTTTCTCACTTTCGACAGTTTTTATAAAACTCTTTTAATGCAACAGTTATCGCAATAATTATCTCTTTTTCTCATCCATTTTCTTCCATTTAATTAATTTTTTTTCTTTATTAATTTATATTCTCAACACTAATTTTTTCGTTTTTTTTTCCTTTTTTTTTTTTTTCATTTAGTTTTATTCAATATAAAGAAAAAGAAGGGAAAAGATTCTGTACAAATTATATTATTATTATTAATTGTTTTAAACATTTTTTGTACATTTTTACTCCATGTTCCCCTTTTTTTTCTCGACAAATGAGCTTATGCATTATTTTAAAAATTTTGCTACTGTCAAAGTATTCCTCTAATTTTGAGACGAGAAAAAAAGGGAAAAGAAATCAAAAGTTTTCTAAATATTATTAGTATATTCAAATTTTTGCTTGGCGATATATTTTTTTTTTTATTTTATTGCTTCAAGTATCGAATTTTTGGATTATCTCGAAGATTCCTTATAAGAAGAAATAGATTTACAACTGTTTATTATCAAGATAATCAAGAAGAAAATTGGAAACTTTTTGTGAACCTTTCTCTTTTTTCTCCCTTTGTCATTTATCATAATTGCAACAATTGACACACTATTTGTCTGATAAAAGTGGCTTATTTTAAAATAAAATTTGTGCAGACATTGATATTTATTTGCGTTTTTTTATTTTCCTTTTAAATTAGGCTTCCATAATTGGTGTAATTATAAAAAGGAACGATTCGTTCGTTTTTAAATTTCATTCATTTCATTTATCGTTCGTTGACGCTTGTGTACTTTGTTGAAATGTAAAAAATATTATTAATGATGTGGTCAGAGGTCATTTTGAGAAAAAATATGAAAAAAGGAAAATGCGAAGGGAAATATGACAGTATATTGAAGTATTATAATTCTCATTTAATCATTCGTCTCTGTACAACACTTTTTTCTCTCATTCGGTCATTCATCAGTTATTCGCTGTTAAATTATTGTTTTAACGATTCATTTATTATTATTGATTGATAGATTGCATGTAGTTCTAATGTTTTCCGTTTTTTTTTTTTTTTTTTCATTGGTAATCATTGCAAATTTTCAAACCTCCAGAAGAAAGATATTTGTATCAATATTTTGAAGGCGTTAAGAGGGAACCTTTTTTTATCCCCTTTATTATTAGGTGCCTGGTTTTTTTCCTTTTTTTTAGATTTTTTAACCCATTTCTGTGTTTTTTCTTCCTCATTGCTTGCATACCCTCTCTTCCCTTCCAATTCCTGGCTTGTTTCTTTTTTTACTGGGCTTTTTAAATTTGAATTTGAAAAAAGGTAGTTGGCAATATCGTTCAAGTATTTTTTTCTTTGATCTCTGCTGTTTTTTTTTTGTCATATTTTGCTTTTTGGAATTTATATATTTGCAGCCATAATAAATATTGCTTCTGAATATTCAGAAATTGTTTGCCAACCACATGAATAAATTAACCATAATTAGGATGTGACAGGAATTTGCATTTCACAATATTTATTGGACATGAAATGAATTCAGTTTTCGGGATCGCTATGTAAAATCCAACTTGCATTATCCTACTAGCAGAAAAAAGAAATGAAAAAGGATTGAGGCAAATCATGCAGGAATGAAATTTAAAATAAGAAAATTGCAATGCTTTGATCCCATTGAAAAAACGAGGCTTGTTTTCCTGGCATCATTTGAAATCTGATAGAGAGCTGGGTATCGTCCTATTTCCTAATGATATCATTAAAATACTTGGAATATATATTCATTAAAAATTATTGATATGATCTTTGTCAGGTTTGTCAGTTTCCGATTCCGGATTTCTAAGATCCGGCTTTTTAGAGATTCTTTTGACAATTCCATTAGTTCAAAATTAATTTATACTATGAAATTCCATAGATTGATTAATATAGAGAGATGAATGATTCAAAAGAAAAATAATTTCTGAAATTAATCGACTGGAAGATTGGAGAAAGAATTTTCGGTAAAGAAAGACTTGAGAGGTGATGATTTCTTGCAGGAAATTATTCGGGAGGAAAGGATTTGAGAGAAAGATTTATTGAAAATATCATCTGATTTAACTTTCATGTTTTTCTTCGTACTTATTTTGAAGAGATGTGAGAATTGTTGACGAATGAATGCCGAAACGATGCCAAAGGAGAAGTATAGTTTGAAATGGACCAGGTTGAAAAAGCTCTCAAGTGTTGTTAAAAAAGAATCAGAAGAAAAGCGATAGAAATGCTGATAATTGTTCTTTCTCTTTAGCTTTTGGCAGTTGTTGGGATCGTTATCGACGACTATTTATGCGAATAATTCACTTTGAAGAAAAAGATATATCAAGCGGAGAGGATGTCGGACGACACGGAAACGGTTAGTTTTATTTCCGTTCAGGCTGATTGCTATGTTGTTAAGCTCTTCATTTACATTCCTTATTTATTTATCTCACTGCTTCTTGCTGAATAGGCACGAAACTATTGTTCCATTATTCAAAACTTTTTCATTTAAATTTAAAATTTAATAAATATCATGATTCTGCAAATACGACCGCAACATTTACTTCATCACAATGCACCAATTAAAATTTCTGCCAATGCCTCTTATTATTATGAACATGTTTGTCGAAAACTGAAGCAAAACCAGCAAGTCACTGCCAAATGCTTAATAATTTGACTGAAGTTTACTGTTTAAATAATCAATAATAGTCTGATATTTGCATGAATAAAAATGGAATATTTATGGATTAAAAAAGAGATATTTATTATTCAACATGATGAATATCTCAGTAAAGAACTATGAGTAACGATAATCATCTTGTCAGTATTACCCGATGTATACGCTATATCAGAAATGGAATTTAAATTTATATAATTATGTATAATTGGTCAAAAATTCCGAATTTTTCACTCTTTCAATTTTTAAGAAGCGGGTAAATACCACAAGAGAATAAATAATCTTAATTACGTTTAAAACCGAAATATTAAAATACAAGAGGGATTTTGTTCCAATATAAATGAGAGTAACTGAATAATCCACGGTTATGTTTAATATTTGAAAAACATTATCTTTTCTTTTTTTTCCTTTTTTATTCATTTTAAGGAACGATCATCAATATGGGAAGAAGAATGTTTAAATGAAGGATGTGCTGTGATGAATTGTTCATTCAGTGCAGTGAAAAAAAAACAAATTAATGGTCATCGGGGTGAAAAGGTTTTTTTTAATGTTGTTGTCATTGCTGTTCAATTGAGTATTATCATTCATTAAAGCCTAACGAAACTTGGCTAATATTTATATTAATTACAAAAATTCAGTAAAATGATGATAGGAATTGAATTACATTTATGTGAAACATTTTTTTGGAAATTTAAAGCAAATTAAAAAGATAGTGAGGAGAAGGATAAAAACAATGCCAAAAACCAATGTTACTTCATTAAGAGTACTATGATATTTGTGAACTCAAATCAGTGAGTTGATTAACAGATGGTGAATTACTAAACGATGAATATTGATTTTGTGATGTTTGAATCTTCTTATGATACAATCTAAATAAGATTCACGTCCGAAGTGAACTACGTATAACTGCATCATGCACAATTACTACGTAACTATTTGCTTTGTGGCAATAATTCAAGGATTTGTGAAATTATTATGATTGGTAAACTATGAATTTTTTATAGGTGAAAATCCTAAATATCGATAAAAAAGGATACGCAGAAGTTGAGAAAGAAGATGGCAAGAAAGGTTATATTCCAACTTATTTTCTTGATCTAAATACCGTACCGGGTGAAAATTTTGCCCAACAAATAAGGTTTGTTCAAGGATTTCGTTCTTTCATGTTTGTTAATTCTATAAACTTCGAAATGATCATTATTAGCTTAATCTATATTCCTTGAAAATTTGATCATTGCAATTTCAATGGCTATTTCAAATTAATATCAATTTAATATAGTAAGTGTAATATTTTTGCATATTTTGATATTTTTTTAGTGTATCACTCATGTTTGTAAAAAAGGAAAGAGAAAAGTAGCATCTAGTTTGGCTGCACTTTATTTCAGATACCGTCGGGAATGGTATCATTTGGTGGATTCTAATCAAGCAATAATTTTCAAGGATAATCCATCCAATTTATTAAATAATATTTCATATTTGACTAATCTAATATCATTCTTACCTGTGCAAAAGAAATCATTTTTATCAGCATTTTCTGGTTCGCATAAGCGACCAATCTGTATTGAACCTTTGCAAGATTCGAGAATAAAATTGGGTGAAATAATAATTTTGATGTGTAAATTTTTTTCGCAGGAATCATATACGGTTACTTGGCATGGTCCAGTAATTACAGCTAGACGTCAACATGAAGTTACTGTAAGTACGAAGCTTTTTTGTTTTAGTTTTTTCAGTTAGAATGCTTGAATCAATCCAGTGTCAGAATTTTGCTAGCAAAGAAAAATGTTTCCGAATTAAAGAATAAAATGAAAATTGGGTGGTTTTTTTGCTAGTTTTTAGATTTGAATAAATTTTAGTAGCAGTCTGTTAGCATTATTATATTGTAAAAAATCCGGGAAAGTCTGATTATATAAGGTTGAATTTCCCCACTTGACAAGATAATTATTGTGGAAATCAATTTTTCTTACACTTATTGAGATATATGTCTCGAATATTGGGATACGTTGCTCGAACATAGAGATATATCTGTAAGACATTCAACATTCTTTCTACCAATTACCGCAATATGTTGTAACTATTCTTATTATCTCTTTATTAAATTTCAATTTGTCAACATTAAAACTTTATATTTCTTTGTAGACCAACGAAGAAGGCTATTCGATATTAACAATAAAAAAATGCGTAGAAGAAGATGCTGGACAGTATTGGGCTCAAGCTAAAAATATTTTTGGTAATTGTCACACTGTCGCTTGGATTACGGTTATCGTACCACCCAGCGTTACCTATATCACAACGTGTAAAGCAATTAATCGAAATAGTATATTGTTACAGTGGAAAAATGCAAGAAAGGGTAATTCGAAAAATGTCTACTATGTTGTAGAATGCAAACAAAAAGGTATAATTTTCATGGTAATTTTTAAAATTTAATAATATTGTAATTTGTTAATGTTAATCAGTTTCTAATTCAGTTTTAATTTATTACTTTAACTTTAATTTCTCATTGATGCTTGTTCAGTTTCTACTGGATTCTTTAATTCCTCGACTTTAATTTATTATACTATTCCATTTACTCGTTTGCTTGTATAATCCGGTAGTATTTCCTGTTAGTATGAAGCTAACATCACAAGAACTCACATATTTTCACGTCATGTAAGCCTAGAAAGAAGTAAAATGAAGTAGTCACGTTCTGTTGAATACAACATCCGTCATTTCTACTTATCGAAGTATACTTTACCTTGATTTTACTTCAGCATAAACATGAAAACACTACACTACACTAAGTTTACATGTCTTTTAAGCTCGTTAAAAATGATATTGTCAGTTAATTATTCGATACTAAATCGAATAATTCACTAAATCAAATAATCACTGTAAATCATTATTGTTTCTTTGTCTCTCCGATAAGAACCAATATTTTTGCAGATAAGAATGATTATGAAGTAGCAATGGAAGGTGTTATTGGTACATCAACTGTTATCACAGATCTCAAACCTACTTCCTATTCTTTTCGTATTTATGCCTTTAACGAATATTTCAAGGGTAAAATTGGACCAGTAGCTGAGATTGATTTGCACTTGGCCCATTCACAATCTGTATCATCGTTTTATTTCCCCGGTGATTCTGAGGTGACTGTTCATTTGTAATTGCTTTCTTCTTCTTCTCTATTTATAATTAATAATTTGCTTATTTATTCATTTATTTTTTTTCAATACCTAAACAGAACATTATTTATTATCGATTTCATTTTTGGAAGCATGAAATTTGATTTTTTCATGTGTCACTCCAATTTTTCGGATTTTTCATTTAGCTTTGTTAGCTAGTTCATACATTCTATGCGCCATGCGTTTTTCACGTGTGTGCATTATCTTTCATGTACAATAGAATCTGATAATCAATATTTCACTTATCTGCTATAATTTTCATCCCTTTGACTTCTCTTTCAAGTTGTTACATTCCAACAATTTGTTAGACACGATACATTGATGAAGCGACATACGCTGAAATTTATACCGTTGCCGGCGTAGTGTACAAGGGAAGATTTGCTGAAGTGAAACAAATAGTACGGAAAAGTGACAAAAAACGGTATGCAGCGAAATGTTTCATGCGTGAATTCACGCAAACTGATAATGAATGGGAAGATGTCGAACGTGAAATCAGTATCATGCGTTGCATTCGGCATCGCAATATTGTTGCCTACCATGAGGCGGTTAAAATGAACAATCAACTAATCATGATTATGAAGTGGTACGCGCTTTCATTCAATCGAAGAATTAATTATCATTCTGGAGAGGAAAGCGTAGGAAGAAGTATTATTGTAATTAAGTAGTTATGAAACCATCTGAAATGGGTTTCTAAGAAATTAGTATCACTAAGAATAAATGTTTTACCTCAATTAGTTTGACTATTTGTTGTTTGAATTAGATTGATTATAAAAATTACCGAAAAAATTCAATAAAATGCGCACTGTTGACTTCGAAGATCTATAAAAGAAAGTTTCAGACATTAAATGTGGAACATTTTTATTAGAATGTTTTATTCCTTTGATGAGATTTCTGATTCTTTTTCCTGCCAGGCGTTTTTTTTTTCCTTAGATTGAGCTTTTCCAGTTATTTTTGCTCATAATTTTCCGATGAATGGTTTTTAATAGCAAATATTAATAGGTTAAATGGTCCACATCTATTAGATTATATAATACGTCTGGGATATATTTCTGAAGCATTAATTCAGCGATTCTGCAGAGATCTTCTATTAGCATTAGAATATCTTCATTCCTTCCAAATTGCTCATCTTGATATCAAGGTAAGAGTTTTCAAGAGTTCGATTTTTTATTGCAAATAAATTTTCGAAAAATCAAATTTTCTTCTGTTGAAAATCTTCATTAATTTTATTATAGCCGGAGAATCTATTAACGCATATTAGTAATGTTGTACGGCTTATGGTAATCAATTTTGGTTCTAGTCGACGTTGTAATGAAGAAGTAATTGTTTCGAATTATAATGCAATTGATTGTGCTTCACCAGAACAAATTTCTTATCGTGAAGTTACAACAAAATCAGATATGTGGTAATTAATTAATCAACTAATTACCGTTTTGATGTTATAAACTTTTGCTATTCTAAACGGCATTATTATGCATATACATGCATTCGTAAAATCCGATTTGAAGTTAGAAAATCAAATATGTGATAGTTATTCAATTATTATCAGTTTCGTAATTTGATTCCTTATGTAATTGCAAGCTATATCTATTGACCATGATTCTTTTAATTTTCATTGATTTTAATTTTGTCTATTTGGATTATTAAAATTTCGTTCTAATATTTATCAATTTCAATTCGAAATCAGGTTATTATTATGACATACAAGCTGTAAAACTTTTATAATGTTAATTTCTGCATTTTCGATTTTTATTCCATGAAAATTAAATTGGCAGGAGTTTCGGAATTGTATTATATATACTAACAACCGGTAGAATACCATTCGATGATGAACATTATGAAATGATACGACTGAAAATCCTTTCTAACATTTCAACAATTGATGAAATAAGAAATTACCGAATTCATTCACAGGCAATTATTGCTCTGTTAAAATCTATAATTATTGGAAATGCCAGGTAATATTATCTTTTTTCCCTTTTTGCAACTAGACTATCACTATTAATCTTTTTTTTTTTTTTTCAATTTCATTTTTAATATTCCGAGTTTTAATTTTTAATTTTTTATATTTTTTCAAACCCCTAAATGAATTAGTTGCATTTGTTAATAAAATTAGAAGCAAAATAGAGAAAGATAGAAAATTGGAGGAGAAAGAAAAGTGAATTTTATAGATTGGAAATGCCTGACTAAAGATTGCTGAAGTTTGAATTTTTTTTTTTGGAGAATGTGGATGGCTTTTATCTTAATATTTCATTTCTGAACTTTATTTCAATTTAATATAAAAACTGAATTCGAAATTTGATAAGATCTAAAACTAATTAGTAAAGTATTTAATTGAAATTATCCTCTATATCAATTGGTGTCCCAGATAAATTTCAATTTACAGAAGTCGATTATCAGCAACAGAATGTCTGAAAAGCGAGTGGATGCGAAATGTTTGTTTTTGGTTCCTTAAATTGAAACTTAAATTTTTCGAATTAAAAATAGAAATTAGATTCAATAAATTCAATTCAATAAGTTTCAATAAGTTTTTCTGTTTATTAGATTCAATAAGTTAATCATTGAAGTATTAGATGATCACTTTATGGTCAAAAAAAAATACAAAAATGAAGAACAGATACTTTGTTACTGCAGTTCTCGGTGTACCGGTTTTCTCTCCTTAATGATACCACTGTAATTTCGAATAAAATTATGCATTTACCATTAAAAAAAAATTTAAATTTCAACTCAGAAATTCAGTGGTGATTTGGAAAGTGATCCAAATAAATTTTCTAGCCCAATTAAATTTACATTTATTAAAAGTAAATTATTCGCTTCAAAATTTCCCAAAAAATTGTTAAAATGCTTCTTATTCTTCCATTTTTCATTTTTTTTCTTTAACTTTGAATTACTTACAGCAAGGGAGTGAAGAACTTTTCCTTGTGGATTATTTGGAAGATTACAAGGAACGACGTATAAAGCAACTTCAAAAGATTGGTGATTTATTTGAAGATTATGAAATTCGCACCTATCTATCGAATTTTACATGTACAATAAAAGAAAAATTTATAAAGTAAAAATTTTCATTTCACAATAAAATTGCTTATAGGAAGGAATCGAAGAACCTTCTCGTGAATTACTTGAAGATCACAGAAAATGATGTAAGGAAAAACTACGAAGGGTTGTTGATTTATTTAATGATTGTAAGATTACATTTATATATTGAATTGTATAAATTAAAAAATATGAATAAATTTATTTCACAAAAAAAATTATTCCTTCTTGTAAATAATTGCTGGGAACATAAATGATTTAATTTCAAATGGGTTGCTATAATTATATTTCAATAAGCGTGGAAGATACATGATGATAAAATTGTAGTAGTTCATTGGTTTTAGTATTTCAAATTGCTACCGAATCTTTCTAAACTTCCATACAATATATCATCAATTCTTCCTGAAATCCGTATTACACATTCAGCTAAATTCCAACTTCTTAGTTGTTTCATTGAATGCAGCGGAAAATTTAGTTTGACTCATTAATCCTAAATTTAATGATATCTTCTATTCTTTTCTCTAATTCAGTCTACTCTCTATTCTATTATGATAATTTTACAAGAGATAATCAGGTCGCAACATCCTGTGAAGCAAGTGTGAAGCAAAGTCAATAACTGAGTAACTTATCACAGATATTTGCATTTCATCAAAAAGAAGCGGAAAGAATTCCTACCTACGAGTTGATAATGAGGAGAAGAAAAGATGAAATTTGCACTGAAATACACACAGAAATAAAGAAAGCTTTCGAAGTTCAACTAGTAGCTGTATGTATGCATACTGTGTGTATTTATCATTTTATTTGAAGATTTTCCACAAATTTCTTCATTTTATATTTCCTATCTTTAGTTACAATGTAAAATTACTGTTAAAATAATTCAGTTTGAAATTTTCATTTAGTACGTTCTTTTTAACAATCTAGAAAAATTGGATAATAGCTTATCAAGCAAACATTACTGATAATAACAATCAAATTGACTGTTAAAAGTATGACTGTACAAATGTTAGAACTTGAACATCAAGTAGAATAACATTCTTTAGCCTTTCTTGCAATCTCATATTTAATTAATGGAAATCTATATAAATGACTGATTTTGCCAAATCGTACGGAATTACTAACAGTCTGAATTTCTATTCATCTAATAGCAAAAAAATTTTTATACTTACAGGTAAGAAATATACTTGAGAGAGAAGAAATTCGGCAAGTTATCAAAATTTTCAAATATTTTATTTATTTGGTATTTATATAAGATGAAAATATTATAAAAATGAATTGAAGCTTAATTATTACCAAGCAATTCTCAGATGGGGTGAAGCATTCAACATTCAGCAAATAATTGAGAACACAAATTTGAAATCCGAATATTTTCACCGCTATATCTAGCTAAACTCCAGATACTGATGGGAAATTTCTGAAGCTTTACAATTATTTTCACGACAAATGCTGTGCATAGCAATCAGTTTATACACGCAAAAAACTAGTTGTGCAATGTGGTAAATTTATTCGACGTGACCAATCTACTATCAAGAAATTCTATATTAGATAATTAAAATTTTTACTTGAAATTTAAACTCGTAATACTTTCATAATGACCGCGAAAAAAAAAACCACTGGTGAAATGATGATATATTAAGAGATATGGAAGCATTAACAGCACAAGGTATACGACAGGATGTATCGGGAGGAGATATGTAAGTGGCAACATGACTACTCTTGATATGTAGCAAAAGTTTACTTCCTCAAGAAACGATGCACATGAGGATCAGCAAAAAATTTTTTCTTTCCAAAAATTTGCTCAAGAAAAGTTAGTCTGACAGAGAGTGGAAGCTATGATCAGGGAAGATGGTTTTGAATAGGGTTGAACTGATGGTTTAATTTCAATGGTCGATCTCATAGAAAAATTGGTACCAAACGTCAATAGCGGAAATGAACCTTTTGAATGTACAATTATCAAGTTGCCTCAAAATAAGTTTGAGGTGTCAGCAAGGGCTCTTACAAAAGATAAAGAGGAAAACAACAATAAAACATTTCTAAAAACCCAAACTTTTTTATTTACGTATAAAGATGACACCGACTGATTTTAATTTGAAATAAACAAAACGATGTGTAGTGTTGTTTTATAAAGTCATCTTCTAAATAATATGACTACCCTCATACGGGAAGAATTACATGAAGATAACTGAATAATTTCCGCGAAAAAAGTGAAAACAACTAAAAGTGAAAACAACAAATCAAAAAATGAACTTCATCTTAAGAACAAAATTACTGAATTGGACAACAAATAAATAATAACTCAACAATTCTAAAAAATTGATCATTCAAAATAGAGGGGCAAATATGCCTAGCATCGCCAATATCTTTTCCGTCCTTTGATATCTCAATTACATCCAGAAATCTTGACGAAAACTCGATATCATTATTATTACATTTATTCTTTCATTTACATGTAGGCTGTCCACATCACAATCAGTATAATTATATGAAATATGATATGAATAGACTTTGGTCTACCATCCAGATAGTGTATCTATCTATATTATCTCACTATAAATAGCGGCATTTTGCAATTTTAAGTCCAAAGAAAATGTCATTCAAAACGAAATTCGTTTAAGTAAGTTTATGTTCTTATGGTTTCCACAGTTTCAATAATCCATCTTCTGCATATGATGCTATCAAATTCTGATGCGGATGATGACATAAACCATTCACTCGATCGTCATGCAACTGCAAAAATAGATATGAAAAATAGGAAGGAATCCTAATATTTTAATTTCATTTTACCTCAGATTTGGAAATATAGTATCATGTATTTATTTTATTCAAACAGTGACTATTTATTTCGATCTATTTATTTATTCCATTTACAAAAATTACTCCACATACCGGTAATGTACTTTCTAGATTGCCAGTAATTAACGAAAAACAATAAAGTACATGATCTTCCCCAACACAATACACCCAATCACCACGTGGAGATAGTGAGCATGCAACGAAATTACCATTTTCGGTTTTACCCGAAGTCATTGATTTGACAATCTGAAAAATGGGAAAAAAATCATGGAAAAAATATTTAAAACGAGTATTGAATTTTTGAACAAATTCAAAATTTTATAAAATCATAATAACAAATTATATCTCACCTGCCCGCGAATATTCACAATAACAATCGTATTTGACCGATTGCAAATGATAAACTGATTATCAGATTTCGGGATTGGATTCACGCTATTCACGACTACATCACTCGCTACCCGCACCGTATTCACACATTCACAAGTTTTCAAATTCCACACTCGCACTGTTCCATCACTTGAAGCAGAAACACACATGTGGCCATCCTGAAAAGTGTGAATCTGAAATCTCGCTTAAGATCAATAAAGAAAAAAAAAAAAAAAATCAGAATAAAATATAGCACAGCCATTTCCCTACAAGTTTTATCCTAATAGCACATAAATCTTTCCGAAAGCATGATATATATTTCATGTCATTATTTTTGAGTTTTTCTACTACCTCAGTATATTTCGCATCATTCACATAATTTGTATGTCCTCGAAGTTCTTTCAGACATTTGCCACTCTTCAATCCATGAACTCTGCAAATAATAATAATTATGATGATGACAGCAACAAACTGAAACACGTGTAAAAAAAATCGATGCAAATCAAAACTTCACGTAACATAAACAATAACTTCAAAATTTATCGAAATTAAACTTCTTTCAATTCATTAGCATGGTATAATAGCGAAAAAATAATATATAACTTCACAAATAATAATATAAAAAATAATATATTACTTTACAAATGTGTCAAATGATGCCGAAAGAACATGAGCACTGTCTTTAGAAAAATATACGCTAGTAATGCCCATGCTGTGTGCTTTTTCGATGCGTCTTAAACACTGTCCAGTCTGTATTTTCCATACCTGAATTGTAACAAGAAAGCTGTAAAATGTATTAAATAATAAAAATATCTCGGAGAATATTTTTTACTTAAAAATAGATTTAAAATTTATTAAATTCTGCTAAAAAGGATAAATGGCAAAGATGTGTTCCTCATCATTTAAGTCAATCACAAGATAGATTCAAATTGTAGAGATGTTTTGAAACTGAATGAAAATATCCAGAGTATGAAGTATGTTATCTGTTATCCCAGAGATATACCAGATAGGATTTATCGCTCGCCAATACTAATTTAAAATTTCACATTGGAGAATAAAACCTTTTTTACCTAATAAGAATGATTTATTCTACTTTTAAGACATAGCACCATAATTTGTTGCAGTATGAAAACCAATAAAGATAACTGCAAAGAAAAAGAAACCTTTATTTTGCCTTCCATGCTGGCTGTAACTAACATTTCCGAATCACGACTGAAACATAAACTTAAAACTAAACCATCCATCATCATAAAATTATCTTGCGCTTGATACTTTAAATCCTTCCGTAATTTTCCATTCATATAATTCCAAACCTACAAAGAGGATAATCTATGAAATTCATTGACAAATTAATCGAAAAAAATATTGAAATTTCGGAAACAAAAGAAAGTAGACCTCAATAAAACCATCCACCGAACCAGTAACCAAGTATTGTCCATCTGGTGAGAACTGCGAGCAGTGCGGGAAGCTTGTTTTACCAAATTTAATTTGACGAGCCATCTGTGTTGGATAGCGTTCCTCCTCCTGCTCACGGATTGCGGCTTTACCACGAAATAAATCGATCTGTGTCCCTAAATATAATAAAGATCCGATATATCTGTTAGGGATAAAAAGATCACATAAAACAGCGTTGTACCCAATTTTCAGAACAATTATTTGTACGCAAATACTATTTTTAAGCAAATTCGATAGGATGGAAGCTAATATACGATTGTCTTATGATTGCTAAAGTCGTTATTACAACAATTTTTCCTCTTCCTACTTCTTAATTATGCTGGAAATTAAACTGTCTAATTCGAGGAAAATCAGTTAACAATTTAGGAAATTTTGGACATTAAATCATAATTTGTTTTATTGAACAGTGAAATTTTTAAAATATACCAGGTGGAAGAAGTCCTTGATGCTGCTGCCATTTCAGTGCTTGCGCTAAAAGTGCCAGTAATCTGGATGGTGGTACAACATTTACTTCGGCAGATAAAGACTGCAAAAAATTCTTTTCTTTCTGACAAACTTCACTAATCAGTAACTTGTTCAACCCAAATTATCGTGCATGTTGCAAATCGACTATACATAAAGTAATAGAACAAAATGAATCTGTTTTGGCTAAACTCAAACCTACCTGTGCAATAACAGCTCTTCGCTTCTCTTTCGAGCTACCATCAGGATATACTTCACGTGGATCGAAATAGGAACGAGCCAAAAGATTATCCAGTCGGGCATATCTGAAAAATGAAAAAATTTGCATAAAGAAATCTGACCAACAAAAAAATCACACGAATATCTTACCTTAAAGATATTATGTAAGGGAGGAGGAGAGATTAGAGAAATTCTATCACTAATTCTTGGATTTTTGGTCAGCAATTCTTTAAAAAATAGAAAAACAATGTATGATATAGCCTAAATAACAATGCTTGGCAAAAGTTATCAATCTTTGATAAATAGTTAAAATCAAGCACAGACAAGAGTAATAGTAGCAGTGCAAATCACAAGAATAAATTAAAAATGATCAATGTCAATACCTCTCCGGTTCCGTTGTTTTTAGCAATTGCATTGGATCGGTCTGACGCAGAAGAAGTCGAGCTGAGCCCAATTCACGCAATTCCGTTAATTCAATCACAATCTGTTGGAGTAAGATATAAAAATTTTATTATATTCATTCACAATTTACTACAAATAAAGATAAGAGTAGTTTATTCGTCAAATTAATACATGTCTTGTTGATTCTCTTAACTTCACCATAATTCTGCAAATAATTTTTGCATTTTTTACCGTATGTTTGCAAAATATGATGCAAAATACTACTTGCTCGTATAAATCGATCAGCTTTTTCGCCGGTAATTTCAGTGGTTGAATAACTTTAAGCACTGTATCCCAATGACCATTTTGTATGTCATGCATAAACGAATCAATGCTATCTACGGTATTCAATGTAATGTTTGTTTCTTCCTGAAAAACAGAAAAGAAATCCGATTCTTATCTTATGAATAGAATAAAACCGAATAGATGCATTCAACCGAATAGATGCATTCCACACTATCTCCGATCAAAATAATTGTATTAAATATTTTGCTGAAAAAAATCATTTTCTGTTCTCACATGCCGACAAAACCAAATATTCTTACTGAAACTTCGTCACACACAGTCGAAAAAAAAAAGAGACAGTCAATAAAGTTCTCAAAGAAACTTTTTTTAAATCAGTGGCATATTTTTCCTAATAATTTGATGAATATCGTGTGCTGAATTTGAAATGAACAATAAATAGGGATATAAAATCTTCCTTTTTCTGTTACGAAAAAAATTTATTTTTGCCAAAAAATTATGCAAAAATTTCATTAAAAAAAAAAATCTGAACAAAACAAACTTGTAGAACTGCTAATGTACGCATTAAGTTATTCTCCTTCAAATATTGTTCCACAAGACGCACAACACTAAATTATAAAAATTTTAACAACCAATTAATTATTTTCGATCTTTCATAATTATCTTCCTGAACAAATTAATAATTACCAAATTTATAATTCGAAAAAATACAATTCTAAAGAAAAATGATAGTGTTTAATTTGAAGGTTATTTCAAATATTATTAGACAGTGATGGGTGTAACATCCACTTCTGCGGTCATTTGGAAAAAAACTTGAGAACATAATGAGTAAAATAGGTCAACGATAATAAATAAATTCAGAATCTGGAAAAAACGACAAAAAACTTACTCCGATGCTTCTATTTCAATCGACGTCATCGCTTGTTTTTCTGTAAACAAGTAAAACTTCAGTTATTTTTAGCGTAAATAATACGAATAGTATCATGCTTTTTATAAATAATCTTTACTATGAACACTAAAAATACCACGGATTCACCAAAAATTCGTGCTCCTTTCATATAAAGGTTATGGGTTAAAATGGAAATCAAATTATTATTCATAAATAAACTGCTGCCAGGACTTCATAATCAACAGGGAAAGACCAAAGACCAAAGAGAAGTATCAAACTTATGCGGAAAAATTAGATCGCTTCTTATGCTAATGTCCGATAGCCTTTGCAGAATCACGAATTTTGTACGTCGACTTTTAGGAATTAATAGTAAAACCAGATAATCTTTGCAGTTATCTTCTACACATTTTTTCACCATGAACAAGGATCTTCCATCGAAATTAAATATGGTCTTGTTCTCGGTTTATGTGTTTCATTAACCCACCGTATCAAATGTGTCGTCGATCAATGTTGCCTCTCAAAACATAATTTCCCATTCATGATTATTATCAGTGGAATTGATTAAATAAACATATCCAATAACTAAACTAGTACTGTCTACTACTTTCTAGACAAACTTGTTAGACAAGTACAAAAATTTATATCAAATAACTTAGAGCCGGAAAATTCTGATAAAATACCTTAACGGTTAACAAAATACTTTTTCATAATTCGGTTTCTTGACCGATTTTTATCATTTTTTTTTTGTCATAAAATTATAAGATGATGAAGTGAATAGTTTTATTTTCCAACCGAAAAGAATCATAGAACAAATCAGGAAATGTACAATATAGACGATAAATAAATAATCCCAAACATGTAGTAGATATAATTAATAATAAATTGATAAAATAATTGATTTCAATTAAACAGAGTTGAAATATATTTAATGATAAAACTTTTATACTCCAAAAATTTGAAGATTGTAATTTCTAGAGAATAAAAGACAACCGGCAGCATTCGTATTATTATGTCTTTTAAAGAATTTAAAATTAAGAAAAAAGAAAGCAAACAATATTTAGAATAAATGAAATAAATAAATATAAGCATAAAAACTTAATTATTCGTTTGATTATCTTGGAAACATTCATTCTATCATTCATTTCGTAACATCAAAAAAAAAAATTTTTTTTTATTCTGAATAAAATATTCGTAAATAATGATATAATCGATCTTTTGCTATTTTTTTCTTCCTTATTTATTCATGAAGATCCATTTCATTCTGAAATATCTTCATAAGCATTAAGAAACAATACATGTAAATAGCTTTTCAGTAATAACATTTATCGCTGCAATACAATTTGAAAGAATAAAATATAATGGAGGATTGACTGATCAATCAATTGAAACAAATGAAGAAGAATCCCAGTAAGAATCCAGAAAACATAACGATGTAAAAAATTTCAAATGAATAAATAAATAAATATGAGCTTTTCTCCAAATATAAGAAGTAATATAACTATATAAATTAAGGCAAAATGAAGACGAAGACTGTCTTTGTTCGAATTTTTTCAACAATTCCCAATGATCTTCGTTAGAAAACATATGAGAAATGTTGAGAAATATAACACATAATTTTCTAAAAACTTTCACCTATTTCTTATTTATATCGGTAATAAAAATCAATACTTACCAATATTTATTCTAGTATTTCAAGAAACAAATACTATACTCGAATAATTTCAAAGCAACAAAAAATTCATCATTCACTCACGTAAATCCAATCCCTTTAAGATCATGTTCGCATTGTGAATCATTTGTCCAAGATTATTATTGAGAATAAGTTGTTGGCACTAAATAAAGAAAATTTCGCATCAACAAATTAAGAAATTAAAATAATTATAATTTTACTCACTTTTTATTGTATATGATAAATACATTGTCATTTCTATTCCCAAAGTGATAGTTTTTTTTTTTTAAAAGTAATGTTTATATACTTTGAGAATTACTGCTGAGCCACATTCAGAATACAATGTAACAAACTGATGTTGCATTGTCTAAATTATTGGAAATATAACAGTATTACTAACAGTTCAGATCTAGTAGCTTCTCTACGCGGTGCTCTTTTCCAAATCTCAAAAAAAAAAAAAGCAAAAAAGCAAAAAAAAAAAAACTTTTCGTTTTTCGAAATATAATTTAAAGTTTAGTAAATTAAATTAGTCTTTCACTCTTCCTTAAAACATAATGGTCAACGTCAATGAAAACAATTATGAATTACGATATCGAAAACTGCCGAAATTTCAATTCCTTTCTTAAATTGTTAAAAAAAAAATAAATTAATTAATTGTTCATTAAGCACAATGTGCCTATTTGATTGATATCTCGAAATAAACTTACAGCAGTAGCTAATAAACCAATTAACTTATTGGCAATTTACGAATTTTAACCTCACAAGACTTACTAATTATTCGATGTAAGTGAGATTGAATACTGAACAGATGGAAATAAAAAATGAGCCAAATTATCCATAAATTGCAGCCTAACTAGTATATACATCTCAAAACAACAGAAATTTCATATTAACCTTGCGGTGGTAAACCGAATTGATTATTTCCAGCCATCTGAAAATCTGATTTAAATGTTGGTTCCGGCGTCGAATAAGCACTCATACTCATATCTGATTGTTGCTGTTGTCCAAATGGTGAATTCGATAAACCAAAAGATATTGTGGTTGGTGGATGCGCTAGCTGTGTAATACCCATTGTACTTAATGGTGGCATGGGGAAATTTAAACCCGAAAACTGTGAAGAACTTGTAAACGGAGATGCGGAAGATGCAGATATTTGTGGAGGTAACGGTCCATATGATGATCCCTGTTGCTGCTGTTGGCGTGGCAAATTTGAAAACATTTGAGGTACCACACCCACTACTGGTGGTTGAGGAAGCGAAGACGAAGCTGAAAAATAAATCATGTGTAAACATGCAAGTTTATGTTATTCTCCTGAATTAAACTGATTAGTTCGAATGTTTCAAAATTCCGAAAAAAAAATATCTCATTTTATATACTGACAACGAAATTTATACTAAGAAAAATTATGCTCACGATTGTAAATAGGAGGTTGTGGTGGATATTGTGGATCATGCATGTACTGCTGTTGTTGTGATGGATAATACGACTGTTGCGATATGGTTTCGGGTGTTCCACCACACTGCTGAAATAATGCTTCCTTTTCTTTAACAGAATTTTAATAAATACTCTATGCTCAATTTCTATCGAACATGTCAGACAGCATTATAAATTAAAACTTTGAATTCCTTTTTAATAACAGATGGAAAACATATATCAAATCAATACTCAATAATTTGGTGATTATTCCCCTTGTTAATCGCACTCAATTTCCCACTTGATCAGTTCATTTTATAACGAGATATTTATTTCATCACTTCGTTCAAACTAGAAAAACCAAAAAATCAAGTTAAAGAGATCGAAAAAAATAAAAATAAAAACTTCTGCATCCACAGAATTCGGCATGAAATTTTGCTGCTGTAACTGAAATTCCGGATTTGCATTTGTATAACTCGCATTATTATTTTGAGCAGAGAAAGGCTGTTCAATTGTTCCAGGAAGCGTCGATAATTCAACAGCTGGAAATGCAGTTGAAGGAGGTGGTATGATGCTCATTTCTGGATTACTGCTGGTTAATGGTTGTTCCTATAACCACTACAATAGTAACAAATTGTAAATAAAACTTCTGAAATCTGACGAATCCGTGCAAGTAACGATTTCTTTTATCAATTCATCAATAATGGTTTCCACTCAACAAATAACGATTGTTCTCTTTGAAATACTAAAAATTTTCTATAGTTCGTAATAATATTTCTTTTAAATTCATTTTACAGAATAAGAATATAAAGAAAAAGAATTTCAGAAAACAACAAAAATAGAAACCCTAACCGTAATGGACTGTACAGGTGCTGAAAATTTTCCAGAACATACTCTAGTTGGATAAGGGCCATTTATTTGAGACGCATTTGCTACTGATGTATCAGTTGATTCTGTTGACTAAAAAAATGGAATTATTGAGAAATAAATACTATAAAAAGTTCAAGAAAAAGAAAGAAATTCTCAAAAAATAGGATAACCAACCTGTATAATTAAAATAATTAATATTACTAATATAGGAAATGAAACGATTGAGCAAAAAAAAATCCTAACCTGCCTCAGAATTGGTGTTATAAATGAACTTGGATCAGGAAATTTTGTAATAGCTTGTATAGAATCAATTTGTGGGATACCTGTACTACCTAAAAAATCACGGATATGTTTATTTCCAAAGTTTTAAGTTATTTCAGCTCGAGCTGTATTTATCCGCGAAAACATAGCAAAGTTACCCCATAAATTATCTGAAAAAATGGCTAATATCTATCCATAATCTCCAGTTGTTGTCAATCACATATACATAATAGAGAGTAGATATTTAAGAAAAATCTCTACATAAACAAGTCCATTCACAATCTAATCAAACAGAACATTCCTAGCCAAAACCTAAAAAATTGTTCAAATGATATAATATACCTGGTTGAGGGATATTAATGACATTGTTGGAAATAGCAGAAGACCCAGAATAGCACGAATTATCATTATTTATGAATGGCACAGCATCCGATGAATTTGTGCCGTTCAACTGCTGTTTAAGCATTACAGCAATTTCCTCACCCTTCAATGGACCTCGTCGATCACCTGGTATGCGATGCAGATAACCATAGCCAATATCACATCCCAAGCATCCTTCACCACCCCAAGCTGAGTTCGGCGTAAGCGAGACCTGAAAAAATTAACATATATACAATCATTCAAAATCATAAGAAATTAATCACTTTCATAATTTCCTACACATCTTGATAAGCTACATTTCGGAAACAAAGCTTATCGAATTATTAATTTTAATTTCTCGAAAAATTGCATCTTTTATTTGCTGCTATTCCTATGCAACAGTACCAACACTGAATTTGTTTCAAAAAGGTGCCGAATGAGTTGGGACATCTAATGTCATTAATTCTTATTTTAAAAAGCGAGCACGGAAAAACAGAACATACCTCTCGTACAGAATCACTCTCTGTATTATAAACATATAATTTGATAGGTTTTCCCTCATTAGCTTGTAAGTGGGCAATAAGATCGTCAGCCTAAACAAAACAACATATGAACTTAAAAAATCTTATAAGATATGTTCTAATAATAGCCACTTGAAGGATCGAAGCATTTAGTCATTTATCATTTAATTTTTATTCAGATCATTTAGTCGCTTTCATTCAATTTTTGTCTAAATAAATATCGCATGAGCAATTCGTTTTTTCCGACTAGTTTTTTCTTCCTATACTTGTTGGAAATTTCTAAACGGCATATAAAGAAAATCAGTATGAATCCTCTTCTCATCTATGCTAATTTTTTTTTCCAAATTCATTTCCTCTATTTCCTTTATTTCTCTCAAAAGAAGCTGAAAAGAATTGATGAGTCATGATTTTTAATAGGGGAAAGTTCCAAATCGAGAACTCTGTGAAGTGAATTATCTGCTTTCTCAGATCCCCAATTTTTACAATAAGATTTCATATCAATCAAAAACAAACTCAAAAAAAGATTTAAGTATCCGCTAAATCCATTCATCTTTTTATTTCTATAACTTTTATGGATCAACACCAACTCATGTAACTATAACTTATACAAACACTCATAAAGATTTCATAAAATAAGATTTATAAAATAACAAACTTGATTTAAAACAGATTCAGCTCCAAGTATATAATCTAAGTTAGACTGTAAGCCAGCAATTTCTGCTGGTGAATTGGGTTGAACTTGCACAACATGCCAAACGTTTTCACGCGCTCCTTCAAATGAACAAAATCGAATTGAAATACCGAGCAATCCCTGGCCACCCCACATTTGCGATGGTGTAATTTGTGTCTGCCGAACTGTTTGAGTTTTACTGGAAATATGAAGGATTTAAAAAAAACAAGTCTAACAGAACTGGCTATTTCATAACGAAAAAAAGGATATCAAGTATAAGTGTTCGAAGAAAAGAATATAATCATTTATTCTGATCTCAAAAAGACAACGCAAAATATAACTGAAGATACAGCAAAAGAGAAAAGTCTAAAGCAACAATATCGCACATTTGCTGACATTTCAGTAATATCAGCATCAATACATCAATACACATGCAGGCTACAAAAATATAGGGAAAATTCCAAATAAATAACCATGACTATTTAGAATACAAGTGACTAACCTATTATAAACAGTCAGTTCCAACGATCGTTCGACATGCTGCTTTAAGATATCTTTTAGAGTATCATTGTCTGTGTCCTGAAATAAAAAACAAATTCGAAAAAATTTTCCATTTAACAAGAATGACCTCTCATATTTCCTCTTTCTTAATCGATAATTTTTGGAAGAATAAAGGTTAAAAAAAACTTTTAAATTCCCAAATTCTACATTACAGATGAAATACTAAATTTTATAATACTATATAAAGGGCAAGTTGTTGATAGTGAAGCGACATCAGTTACGACCGTTATATATTTAATAAGTTTTTTCTATGGTCAAAACGCAATAATATACTAATACCAGCAAATATTTAATGCGTATGATTTGATATATCATCGATACAGAATATGAAAAAGATTGAGAGTCGAACTGTAAAGAGAAATAACTGTTCAGGAAAAGCTAAGACGATACTATGCTGTTATGGGATGGAAATCAGCAAATCTGAACCATCATATTAGATGTGAATAACTCAGGAGATTTATGTACATTTATACAACGAAATGATTTGGCAGTTATAATCCCATCGTATTTGATGCATAGTATGTTTCACAATATAATATCGAATATTACAACAACTAGAAGTACAAAAAAGAAAAAAAAAATATGAAAGTAAAATAACTAATTACCAGCCGTGTATTTCCAATACAAACGATAAAATCGAAAAATGGCTCCAATCCAGCAGCTTGTCCAGGTGAATTGTCTTGTACCTAAATGTTTGCTTTATGCGCTTGATATTATAAATTCCGTATACCAGAATGTGAAATACAAAATCTTTCAAAATTACTGATTAGTTAAGTAAACAAGGAGGAAAAAGGAGAATGCAATCACAAAGGATGATGAGGCAAAACAAAGGAAAGAATGATTTACCGCCTAAAAATTGTACATTTAACAGCTAATCTCGTTCAATGAATTGTCTGGCACTATCAGTCAATGACTAAAAGCAAGACTCTAGTATTACCATCTTAGATATAAGATATATTAATTTCTGCTCCATCAGATGCATGTGTCTGTCTAGCTGACAATCTTAACTGGAGTTACTTTTGGCGCTTAGATCCTACTTCCACGGAAATACGGTAATTCCTTCGCCATTCTAATGCTATGACTTAATGTTTTCAAAGAAATTTCCCACTGATTCGGATAGATTGGCTGCAAAAAGGAAGCAAAAAATTGATTTGGGAAGAATGAAGGTTATCATTTCATGCAATTGCATTAACCGAAATATTCTATGAATTCATTTCTTTCTCTGTTTTTTTTTCCTTCTATCATATTCACTGTAATAATCAAGTAGTTAAAAAATAGTTGAAACAAAATCCTTCTTAATGAACAATGGTCATTTCAAATTCAAATCGCAGCTATAATTTCGACATGAATAAAACCGTAAAGGAAGCAACTAACATTTATTCTTGAACAGTGATAAGATACCATGAAAGGATAATGGTTAACAGGATAATCCTGGACTCTGATAAGGACCAATCCATAACTTATATTATTTGATAAAAAATAATTTTTGGAGACGAAATCTTAGAAAAAGTGGAGAGACAAACTCACTCTCAGTACGTGATAACCTTCGGTACCACCGCCAGGAATATTTCTACTGCCAGAATTTCCCATTGACACTGCTGTAAAAATCAGCAACGATTATCTGTCATTTAGGATTAAAGTACAATGAAAAGCACTGCCGTAATTTGCATACAAACAAAAGACAGCCCAGAATTAACTCCTTTTCTTGTTCTCTCTCAGGATGAGATGAATAAATTCGAAATCCTTCGCAATATAATGGCCATTCTCATGAATGAATTTCGCAGTCCCGACAGAACTTGTTAACTACGCCATTCTCCAAAGACATTTATGGGCAGCCCAGAAATTCTCCAAAGACATTTATGGGCAGCCCAGAAATTCTCCATAGACATTTATGGGCAGCCCAGAAATTCTCCATAGACATTTATGGGCAGCCCAGAAATTCTCCATAGACATTTATGGGCAGCCCAGAAATTCTCCAAAGACATTTATGGGCAGCCCAGAAATTCTCCAAAGACATTTATGGGTAGCCCAGAAATGGAATATCTGAGAGTAATTTGGACTTCACTACCAACCTACTATTAGCTTGCACTCCACCGCTGACCTATGAACCCCGAACATGCCATAACAAATCTTCAAACTGGTCACTGTACATACAACGTTCATCCCAAAAAACAGCGCGAAACTCCGACTTATCCCGATATTGTGCTGCTAATGTCTCAGTCAATGCTTTCGGCATTCTGCCAAGAGTTTCAGGCTTTCGGAGACTAAATTGCGTGGAATAATATTTTCTAGATTCGGGGGGGGGGGGGGGGTTTTGTCCGTCTGTTCGTTGTGTAAATCACATTTGTCTATCAGTTCCATTTCCCTTGAAGGATTTCCTAACTCCGGCTGGGATTGTTGTCAATTTCAAAAGTTTTGATTTTTTTCTACGCGACTGCAAATTTCGCGGTGGTCATGCTATTAAAAATGAAAAGAAATATTGTTGATGAACAATACCCCTTTTTTTACATGTTATCCGGGAAAAACCGCTCTCGAGAGAATATGTATTCCATTTCGTGCAGCATCATCATGCCGAACTCTCAACTAATATCCTTTAGTTTCGTACAGTGGGATGCTTTAGACACCTGTCCATTTCATATGCTACATTTTAGCGATAACTGTTATGTTGTGGAAAGTTTGAAATTTGGTTGAGCTGTGGAAGGAATAGATGTATATTAATCCTTTATTCACAATAGTAGTAATCGAATAATACATAATTGATAGAACAGTAGAAAATCAGGCGTGTAGTGAAGTAAACTGGGTTTTTGAAGAAGGATATGTTGGGAGCTTGGAGAGGAGGAACGTGGTTTAAGATCGTCTGGTAGAGCGAAACAATTCAAAAGAATGATTGGTTTTTTTTTTTGTAATTTAGTAGAGGTATTTTAGATGTTGAGAACTGGGCATATTGGAATATAATACAATTGATATTGAAATAATTTCAAGAAAAGAATTGTTCACAAAAAAAAATGTTAAGACAGTTTAACTGAATTCAAAGATAGTGACAGTTTAACAAGCACATGATTATTGACTTTATTAGCTGTAAGCGGAAACATTTTGATATGGTTGTCAATAAGCATGGACATAGCACTCAATGAGAACCGCCTGATCATGTAATTTTCCATGTGAATTAGTTGGGAATTAATTTCGGTTTTTCCCGACAATAAGTGTTATTATGCTTCACAAAAAAAAACACACTTTATTAATAGTGTTTTAATTGTAATTTTAGAATGGAATTACTTCGAACTTATCCGGCCAGCAGTGATGGTGCTTCATCAGATACGGATGATGATGGCGAATTAGCACATTGTAAACTGATAACTTTGAAAAACTGTCGATCAGTTGCTCTCACTAGTGAACTTGCTCCTATTGCTGGTACAAAATTGGATGTCGGTGGTGTACGTTGTATCGATTTACAAACCAAAGAGCTTAATTATAATCCGAAATATGAAGAACTTTTTCAACCTATGGTATGATTTTTTACTTGGATTTGATGAAAAGAAGCCAAAATCAATTTATCATTGAAAATTCAAATCGGTAATCATTGGAATAATAGTAATTCTAATTTGAAATTGAAATAAAATTAGTGTTGAATTTAGTTATAGTTAGCAATATATTAAATTTCTTCAACAATATGATATAATTTTTTATTTTGGGCTTTTCGGAAAGGATTGGAGGCTAACTTATTATCGAAAATTGGAATTAAAATTTTTCGAATTGAATTTTCTTTTTTTTTTTTTTTTTTTTTTTTTTTGAAGTTTAACTTTA
>KZ270023.1:72600-91634 GCA_002249935.1 Onchocerca flexuosa | reverse complement strand
GTTTTACAATTGTCTATCCATTTTTGATGCTAATCACTTGTTATAGTTCACATCTTTATTATACTTTGATTTACCATTGTTATCGATGGAAAATAAAAGTAAAACATGTTGACTTAAATGAAATTTAAAATTCATTTATATTAGAGACAGTGAATTGATCGCATGTTATAATTTCGTTCTTATCCAAAAATATATTTCTTTTATGATGTTGTCTTGATGTCATGTTTTTTAAGATACTGTTTTTACTGGATTCATGTATATGTGATTAAAAATTTATTTTTTTTTTAGGGAAATGAATTTCTTTAAATTAAATGAAGTAGTATTTATTAACTTCTATATATGCGACAGAAATGATATAGTATCGACTTACTCTAATACGTTTATTCATTTATCTTATTGTAACGATTGAATATGATTGTGATGGATACAATAGGTTTTTACTGAATTAAACTTTCCTACAATAGGGATCCTTGAATAGCTGTATCTGTAGACTCGAAAACAATGATATTTCACATTATATATTTCTTGCAATTCGTAGTTTGCTTATAATACCATGCTCATGCATGGCTGCAAATGCGGTCCGGAAAACTGCAAAAGAAAAGAACAATAGAATCCAGATTTCGAGGTTCTTCTGCCCACAACAGAAATTGTGTAGATCTATTCGTTCCACCAAAAATAGTGTTATTTCTGAACAACTGGTCATAGTATTTAGATGTGCTACATGCATTTATTACGTCCGCCAAATATCGGATCCATGTACAGTGCTCGTCATGGCTATCGGGTCAGGTTTCTGCGTGATTTCAACAAACAAGACGAACCGAAACTGCGGACAGTTCCAACAAAGTGGTGGGGCCGCGTGCAATGGTGGAGAGAACCGTAAGTAATTTGAAATTATTTACCTGGCATCTTTGTCGTGTCTTATGTACTTACGAGCTCTACTTTTTTTTCACTGTTTACATTATGCCGCAAGTAACGGTTCTGTTTTTTAATATCACATATGAATTGTTTTTACTATCTAATGGCTACGTTTCACTTTCCATGAATGATCTTTTTTATTTTTTCAGTATCTACGTTGCACCGCATGTGAATGTCTTACAGAGAGGAGTCGATTTCACCTTTCAAGGTTGTCACTTTCTAGTAAAAGATTTATGAGTTGAGATTTATGAATTATAGTTGAATATAAAACTCTGCATGTATTGGGCAAATTTACATGAAAATTAAATTTATTTGTATCAAATGGATGGATTTTCTGAAAAATTGAACGAATTTTAAATTTGAATTTAGAACGAGATGAAAAAGAATAGAACATGCTAAGATGCGTAATTTCAAACGGTTGTATTTTCAGACGGCCGACCAATTTATGTAACATCTTTGGATGAGTTGCGAAGGAAAAAGGAACAGATCGAATTAGGGGCAAGTGCTATTTTTACTTTCTCATAGATTTGGTTTTCTGGTAGAGAAATATGTGCATTCTTAACATTGCTTTTAGATTTTTTCAGAAAAAAATTGTCAAACTTCTTAATGAAGTGAACGAAGCCGAAGAAATGTACAAACGGCAATTGGAAACCGAAAAACAAAAAAATGAAAGGAGACTTGCCGTAGCGCCATTGCCAAAAGGAATGCAAGAAATATCATAAGAGTCGAATGTATCTAGAATGTTTGAAACATATATTTGTATGAATATATTTGTATAATTTATCGCGATACGTGTCTCCTATCGTTTGAAGAGGGTAATGTGACGAATGTTCAAGTATATAATTTTTGCACATTAACTTGATCATTCCTATTTATAAGTTGACAATAATTTAGGGCTAAAAACAGTTTTTTTAAATTTTTTTAAATTGAATCTGTGCATGAATGTTTCGACACTCCAAATTACCTTTGAAATTTTATGCAGCTGAGCAATATTTTCTCTTCCATATTTTTTGTGCATTCAGGATATAACAATAAAGAAAGTATTAATGTTTCATCAAAATGACATATTTGTCGGTATCTTACAACAAATGGATTTTTTTTTTTTTGTACACATACAATACGATTGCTGATGGAAAATTGAGTAATGTTGTGGAAAAAAAAATTCTGCTATTTTTCGTTTATTTTTTATTTTTTTGGAAAATTTTCTTGCATTACACTTCAAATTACCGTTAAATCTTATCACACTAAGAAAATGGAAATTTTTTTATATGTATTTGTTCTTCTTTTTACTGCGTAAGAATGCAGAACGTTTCAGTTTATGCATGTTAATTTGACGTTTAGCATCGGAAACAGCATTTCGGAAGGTTGTTATTTACATATGATAAATTGACATGTAATGAGGACGGGAATTAATGGAAAACAGAATGCAAATTTTGATGAAATCACATCGCTAATAAAATGCTTGTAAGTTAACGATAGAGTAGATAATTGAGGAAATGAATATATGTTCGAGCGCAATTTTATCACTGCATTAGAAGTTGATTTCATTTAAAAGAGTTAAAAATGTAAAGCAATCTTGTATGATTTGAGTATGATTGAAAATAAAAGGTTGCTTTTGGAGGATTTTAGCTGATGCAGAGAGGAAGTAATCGTCAAAAGCTGAAATAATAAAAATTATTATTCTTTTTTTTTCGTCGAATAGGTTTGTTTTTTCATTTGCAAGATTTCTGGCTTATTATTATAAGGTCTTTATAAGACGATTTAAAAAAGAATTGAAAAGAACTATGCGGATAAAAGGTTGATTGTACAGTGAGCATTTTGTTGAAAACACAAATCTGAAAATGTACAATAGTCTTCCTTGCTTTGTATCGATTGAACTCATTTTTGATGTGTATAGGCAATCATATCTGATATCACTAATTCAGCTATCAGTTCATGAAGCAGAGTTCAAATGCAATAAAAATACCACTAACCTACACTAGCACTAGAATATATCGGTAAAGACATGACTTTTTCAGTAAAATACAACTTTTATTAGATGCAGTAATAATCTATTTAAAATGACTCAACTTCTGTACCTGATTATCACCCATGATATCTATTGGTAATGCATTATGGCAAGATTTGCATTTCCATAACAAAGCAATAACTGCATTATGATAATATCCCCCATTCTTTGATTTGCTATGTTTCTGTCCAGCACGGATAATTGCTCGAAACTGCAATTTAGATTATGGAAAAAATTTACATCTTTTATGTTTAACCGTTTTTGTCAGCGAAAGCTGAAGGATGTAATTAGTTGTATAAAGATAGAAATGTCTAAAGGTCAAATAGCGCGAAGATGTTGACGAAGTCAAAAGATGCAATCATAATAAATGAAAGATGTTAAAGGTTTAATAGCGCCATGATAATTATCGCAAGGAGTATTAGAGGTCAAGTGGCGCGACATAATTTCATAGGGAGATAAGCCTGTTTACCGCCAAAATGCTCCGATTCACAGATAAATAAAGCGAGGTCGACTAATCATAACATGACGCTTTGTAGATCAGAATAAGCGGGGGGAGTCCCGAAAAGATTTGAAAGGTCACGATTTTAAAGCAGAAGGAGAATTCAAATTCGACACAGTTCTACGCGATTGGACAATAGCAGCAAAAGCCACAATTCATATCGACATGAGCGACAGCTCATCAGAAGCATTCGCATTGGTGGAACGAAAGAAAGAACGATAGTTACAAAGGATAGTTACAACAACGTAGTAAATATTTAGATCTTTGATTATTTCCGCGTATTGTTCATTTAGTCTTACCATTGTAAAAGCCCGATATTGTGTATAATATTATATAAATTCATTACAGGCTATTGTTGATCTAGCCGAATCACATTAGCGAGATGAAGTGATTTTCAATCCAATCAGATTACAGTCTAAATTACAATTCGTTCAAATTTTTTTTCCCAACAACTTTATTTTTATGTTATCGCTCCTGAGAAGTCTGCATTAAGACGTTAGAATTTACAGAGGGTATTTCCGGATTTTATCACCCATTTAGTTTATTTAAATCATTTCTCTGCAAAAACGATGAGCTCATTCAAGGAATGATTCGGATATAATTCTTTACTGGATGTTCAATGAGTGACAAAAACATGAAACGAGTGCCCCTGAATTATCATTATATTGTGACACAAGAATTTGTGACAAAAGCTTCTAACACAGCGTTATCCATTCCGTTCTTATTAATCACTTGATTAAGAAATAAATGAAATCAAAACAAAAACTAAATACTTTAATACAAATTTCTTATTATAATACTGGTTAAATCCAAGTTGCTGCAAAAATTAACAAGTTCTAGTTTAATATCTTTTCTTGAAATACTATATTTTTTATATTAATTATTGTTGGATGTCTAAGATTGTCACACGGTTTAATGAAATTTTTTAGTAAGCATTTAAATTATTTGGAAATCATTTTATCAGCATTGGTTTGATGTGGGAAATAAGAAATGACAGTAACAAAGATACAAAAATATTCCTGAATAAATGTCTAAATAAAATGAGTTTCATGGATGTTGTATATAGACTATCAATAATTTCCGTTTTCATCAAGCCCTAACCAAAACGATAAATTATGTTCTGCAAATTAACGAATAAAAAAGTATAAATTTCGAATAAATTTAAATTAATATAGAGCTTATGTTTTGTTTTTGTTTGTTTTTTTTTTAAACAAAAATAATCTTTATAATTTTTTTCTATATATCCTTAAACAGTCGTTATACTTCAACCTTTCAAGCTTATTTTGAATGAAAAACGATGAACAATTTGACTGGAAGAGCATAATTCTGTATTTAAGAGAGTTGCAGACAAAAATTTGAAATTAATCTTTTCATTGAAAAAAAAATGAGATATATCTACTTGTTTTTAAAAATTGGGCAATAAATTACAGCAACAATGGAAAAAGTTGTTGTTTCAATAACCAATATGAACAGCTGTTTATATCTTCTGTAAGAATAAAATGCAAGTGTTCCTTGTTACCAACCTTAAATCCCCGGAAATACTCTACCGATTGATTTGAAATTTTCAAACAAGATTGCATTTGAATAGTCGCGTATTTTTAGATAGACACATTCACTTTTTTTTTTCTTACTTGTTACATCTCTGATAGGTAAAAATAAGTGAGCAAAATAGATTTTTTGACCACGCCTTTTCATTGACCACTAATTTTTTGACCACGCCTACTTTCTGCATTCACCGGGAATCGGCCATGGCCGGTCACTATAAGTTGGCTGGATCAGTTACGCGAAGCTTCTTTATTTTGTAAATATTTATTTTGTTTGTTGTCTTGTTTTCATTAGCTGTTGTTGCTACACTTTTAATTGCATAGAATCAATTTTTTAATACTTCAGTTATTTAAAATAATAGAAATTTGCTGTAAAATAACGACTGGAAAGTTGTCGAAAGATGAATGAGTTTTTGAAAATTAAAATACTTGAAACTTTTTACTTTCAAGTATCAGAAAATTTGACAGCTAGGAACCTGAAAATTTATATTTGAAAAAAGTTGGGGTAAACATTATTTGGTTTCTTTTTTCTTTTTTTTTTTTTTTTTCTTCGATATAAGATCAGACAAATAAAGAAATAAAGAGACCAATTTAAAAAAATTTCTGAAGTCCAATAAATAATTTGCTCTTTTGTCAGATTTCAAATTATCACCTACCTGAAAGGATTGCTGGACCAAAGTATCTGCAAGCCATGCATTGATTTATCATTTCGTTGAAAACCAAAAATGTTTTGTTTATTTTATTGAATTTTTCACAGGTTTTTAGTTTTAACAAGTCCAATATTTTAATACATTCGTAAAGGTGAATTTTCTTTTTACTAATTTCTATTTTTTGGTTTTTAATATTTCGATGAATATGTTGACTTTTCCGGTAATTTATCCAGAAGTTTCTGTGAAAGAACAACTGCTGTAATGCAAGAAATTACATGAAACATATAAGGCATTGCAATCATCTTATAATTCTTGCTTGTTTTCTGATAATCTCATTAAAGAAAAATACTTCTAAAACACATTTGTATTCTTTTCATTCTGCATCTCAATTCTTACATTTGTATTTTTTACATCTGCTTTTTTTCTGTTTTTGTTTTTGCATTTCAGTTTACACACATGGATAAAGTCATTAATTTGAATAATCAATCAATGTATGATTATTTACTTTACTAATTTTATTTAGAACTAACTGGATCGGCTACAGTGGGTGCAGCTAATCCATATAAATGAAAAATGTAAATGTTCGTTTCTTCAAAATCTGAAATCTCTGAAAGCTCTCATCGATTGCTTTGAAATCTTGACATAACGTTGCATTAGAATATGCGCATGTTTTTTACATATTTTTTATATGCACACCCTGCTGTAGCTCAGTCTGGTCAAATGGAAAGTATTGGGGAAAAAAATCTAATCAATTGTAATTTGGACAATAATCTAGTTGGATTGGGAATTTCTTCTTTTTGCTATTGTGATTTAGCTAAGTCAGCAATAGATGTTGGAAAATTCTTCTCTGTCTTCTATTACAGAAGCGAATCCTGTTAAGAATGTTTTATTGATTGATGGAAGAGTAATTTTTTTTGTAATAAACAATTATCAGAGAATATCCAGTCACATTGAAAACTGGATCATTCTTTCCTTCATCGCTTACATGAATACTACTTAATTGAATTTTCGGATTGTTGCTATTGCTGTGTCGCGTTGAACTCCGAACTGTTGCTATTGCTGCATCGGTGCAAGAACTACGATCTTGAATTTGAATTCGCACTCCAAATTCCGTTTTTGTAAATTCTTTCGGGTCTCCTCCCTTTTGTCATAGAGATTGATTGATTGAACAGACGAATTTACTGTGTAATAAAGGAAATGTTTTTATGACATGTTTTAATTGCTACAACTACGTTACAATACAATTTATAGACAAATATCGAAGGTACAATCGATGGCTTGAATATTTTTTTGTTTTGTAGATAATAGGGAAAATTTTGGAGTTTGTTTTGAGTTTGAAACTGATGAAGTTTAATGAAGGGATGAAAATAGAGATTAATGGTAAAAAATAATGAAAGAAAAATCGCAGGTTAAAATCGAGTTGAAGCGTTGTAATGATCCAGAAAATATCTTATGACAGATAACATATCCTTTTATAATGTTATTTTTATTATTCTAAGTATGATACATGAGCGTGATTATAGGACTGAAATAACTGCATAATTTTTCTGCTTTTGAAGTCAAAGCTGGGGAATCTCAACAAAGATGAGAATTACAATAGATAAGTAAATTAGTTTCCCTTAATAAAGATTAAATATAAAGTTGGGAAATAGAAGATGAGAATTATATATCAGATCGCAACATTCATTTATGTCCATTGTAAGTGATGAATCATGGACGAAAATCTTTACAATTTAGTATTTCGATTATTTGAACATATACTAAATTTCGTTTTCCGATATCCCTCACACGATTGGTTGGCCTCATGAATTGGTGCGTTTTGGCGGTAAACATGTTTATCATCTCTTTGAAATTATGTCGCACCAACTGACCTTTAGCACTTCTTGTTTACAATAATTGTCATGGCGCTGTTTGACATCTTTCGGCTTTCAAAGGGATCGAGCTGTAGAACTTTGTTTACTATGATTACATACTTTGACTTCGCCAATATCTTCCCTTTATTTGACCTTTTTATCATGAATAATGAGAGAATATTATGGACAAAGGGAAAAACATGCTTTTACCCATCACACGTGGGATTCGAATGCAATTTTGTGTCAAAATGTGTCAAAATCTCAAAATTAAAAAAGTTCAAATTTTCGAAATTTCAAAAATTCAAAATTTGTGTCAAAATTTCAAAGCAATCGTGAAGAACTTCTATTGAGCGAACATTTACATTTTTATTTATATAGATTGATAATAGCTTTAATATTCCACAGTTGATTCAAATTAATGGATTTTATTGATAGAATTCTCTCAAATATGGACAATATCAAAAACAAAAAAAAAAAAAAAAAAAAAAAAAAAAAAAAAAGCAAATTATTCCCAAAACTTTTAATTTTTTAGAAACTGTCGAACAAAAATTCTTTTTCCATTCATGAGAATTTCGCTATATTCAGTACTGTTAACAATGTGACGGGCACAACTAATTTTAGTTATTTTGTTGCCTCATGTTTCAAACATTCAGCTTAGCCTGAATCTGAGTTGGCTTGGTTTTCGTTGATTACAAGTTGATTAATGCCTATATTCTTTTGCATATACATGGCATATGTTTCTAGCAGAAGATAGGCAAGATAAATTAAATTCAAAAATTTCATAATTTTAAATTAACAGTTCACCACACTTCTTTCCTTATTAATTTATTTCACAACGCTTAGTAGAGTGCTTATGATGAGTAAAAATGAATTAAACATCAAAATTTTCTTTCTTATTTGTGTCATGATATGTGTATGCAAATTTGAAAAAAAGAAAAAATATTTCTTAAAATTTATTTTGAGTTATTTACAGATGAAAAAATAACTAATACATTAATTTTTCCTGCTTTTCTTTTCACTTTCTCATTTTTTTCATTCTTTTTCCTAACACCCCAGAAAAAATAAAGACTTTGATTTATCAAATGAATAAAATTTAACTTATTTTGAAAATATTTGTCTGATATCATAGCTTTAAATGAAACGATAATTTGAATGTTTTTTATTTCAGTGAATACACGGCAGATTTTGCCAAATAAAATGCAAAAATTAAAATTTTGAAAAGCAAAAGAGATATTTTTGTCATGTATCATTTACGAGCAAGAAACATTTTATTTGCATCAGTAAATGGATTCTTGTATATACAAGATATATATATATATATATATAAATCAATGTATATCTATATATATATATATATTATTGCAGCAGTTTCTCACTTATCGCCTAAGTTGTAATCTTTTATCACTGTGCTCTCCATGTATAGGTAGAAGTACAATATATTCAGGAATAGAATTCTTTGGAGACAGTACAATGCTCAGTGCCAGTTGAGCAAGTTTATCGATGTGTCAAGAGGTGTACCCTTATCTTTCTTCCTTCGCTGTTTCTGATGCCTAATGGTGTTTAATCTGGCAATCCATTCCATCTCACTTCATACTGAATTAGACCAATTATTCCAGAATATTTCAACTATTTTGCAAAAATAAAAAATCCTTTGAAAAGCCAAACGATTCTTTCGACAAATTTTTTGTTAAATCTCTAAAATTTTTGTTATTCTTGTACTAAAAAACTCTCATAAGTTTTTTTTTTAATGTTATGCTAAAATGGATTAATCGAAAAGTAATAATTTTAAGTCGATCGCTCGATAAATTGCAGAAAATTCATTGGAGACCAAAAAGTTTAGCGTAGAAGAGATCGAGTGATTGAAACAAGACAAGATTATTCCTTAACTCACTTCAAGCTTGCTAAGCAGTTGTTTTTTCAGGCCTTCAGAAGTACCATTCTGTACTGCATCAATAGTTATCGATGCGGGCCCGAAATAAAAATGGAAGTGATGAGCAGATTAATACAGTCACTTTTAGAGTTGGAATCTGATTCAAATACTTGTTCAGATTTTGTTTCTTCTATATAATTCCTTCTTTTTCCGCATGTCCCTTACTTTTTACACATTCATGAGAAAAATGATGGGGGTATTCAAATTGTTAGAGTCAACTTGTAACTAACTGTCTTAATATTTTCATATTAATATTTCCATGAGTCATTTTTATGTTTCGCCCGGCATGTTTATTTATTACTATTTTATAAGCTTTTCTAACAACGATTTTTATGTCATTCTTAACGAATTGTGAAATAGAATATTTGTATTTCAAATTTAAATTTTTTGAATTTTTGGCGGCGAATTAAAACTTGGAATTAAATGATGGCAAATGCTCAGATGGATACATAGAATAATGGGAAGACAAGGTGTAATACAAGTTATCAAACAAGAAATTATGGTGAGATGAGAAATCTTTGCATGTTATTTATATAGATAAAGGAAGCAGAAGGGAAATCAGGCCGACAGAAAGATTATTTCGAGAAGATAGAAAGATTTTCGATTTTATAGTTTTAATTTAGAAAAATTAATAATTAATAGTGAACAGCTGAACTAGCTTATTTATTTAACAGTTACAATGATTACTTTTATAGTATTTGACCCGGAATATGGGTTTCAGAAGTAAGCAAGCAGAGAGTTTTTTAGGAAGAAATTAGTGATTCTCGTTGCTTGCAAAGGAATTCCAACAAAATGTTCCCAAAAAAAGAAGAAAGAGATGCTGTCTCATCTGCTGTTGTCACTTCAACTGCAATCAATCCTATATCATCATCAACTCAACTGCTACCACTTAAAGGTTTGCTTGGTAAACTTTATAAAAGTTGCAAATATTTCGATTCGACATTCAGAAAGCCAGATTAGCACTGCTCGCCATCATTCTGCGATTAGTCACAAAATGCGTCGATGCCAATAAACGTGTCACAATATTTTACCGTAACTGCATGATGCAATAAGCAAGGCTTTAATAGATACTTTCAGTAATCATATAATTGCAGGTTTTGTTGTCCCTCTTATTTCTATTAATATTTATTGTCAATGTTTTTCAATATTTTACATACTTTACATGCTCAGATGTCATGTATGAAGGTATTGTGGGTGTGAACCAAAGGCGTAATCAACTATTCATAGTTTACAGCATTCAGTATTTGATATCTTTAAATATCGCATATGAGAGTTGATTCAGGATAGTAACTATTAGTATGCTATTTGGTGCACTGTATTGACAGTAAACAGTAGCTATCAAAAAGCTGTCTGTGAAAGTCAAAATTATTACAAGTATCGTGAATTGCATTCAAATTTAAAATAGATTATCTCAACACAATGCATGTATTTGTAAAAGATGATGCTAGCACAGTCGTTACGATATATCAAATAATACAAAGCATTCAAAGCTTCTCTTCAGTACTTACTTTAGGACAATCAGAAGAGAGTTTATTACATTGTATTAATCCTGCTGACGACCTGCAATTGATGTGTACCAAAAAATGTATACCATGTCATCGTTGTGGTTCATCGATGAAATTTTTCATGCGTCGCGTAAAGTACCTAAATACTGTAAAGGTATTAATGTACAATATTTTTTCACACATGCAACAGAAGTTAAAAGATGATAATGCCAGTTATTTGCCACAAGGAGCTTACATTTACACATTTATATATTCATATTCATGCTTACCTTTTGCGAGCACGTAAACACGTAGAGATCATAAGAATAGTTTTTTGAAATATCTCAAAAGTTTAAAGATTATCTTAGAGCATTACATAAGTATACGGAGACTTAATTTTTCACCTTTTTTAGGAATATCCAGCATATCGTTGTATGAAAAAGAAATGCCAAACATTCCGATCACCTCGCACGTTAGCACGTGAATGCAATATGCTACTACGTCAAGGCTTTGGTGACGGAAGATTCATGAGCGTAGCGCCAACAACAAATGCAACCAGACAACTCAAAGTAATCCTATTTTCCTTATATGATACCGTATCGGGTTCTTCCTTCAGACAATGTCTTTTTCAGATCCCATTATTATCTTTTGCAGGAAGCATTTCCTGATCATTTCAATAAGCAAGAAATAAATGGCTTACAAGAATTCCCTACCACTTTCAGAGATGATTTTGACGGTATCTTTACATCCGATTATTTCGATATTACTAACTTTTCGATAATCGTTAGTGTTAATTACTAGCGCAATAGTCGTTAGTGTTAATTGCTAGCGCAATCATTATCACAAATAATAATCGTTTTACCAGTGATTCAACTGTCATACCTATCACCATAGTTGTATCAGTGCTCGCGAATGATTGAAATTATTTGCCCGATTTTAGTTATTTAAAACAAACATAGTGGTCGGTATGACGTTTAAACCAAAAAAGTTGACAATATTAGTGATCAAAAATATTCCGCCGAATTAATCAAAAACTGATTGAATTATCAGTGATCGAACTTTGCCTTTTTATTTGGCAAGATGCTGCCTATTTTCCGTAGATTGATGAAATTACTAGCGCAATTCATACTGTCAATTCTATCACAGTCATGATCTTGTGATTTTAGAATAGAACGGATAACTGGAAACTGCAAAGGACTAAAAATATTTATGCATTTGAGAAAGAGAAAATGTACTAATTCATGAGTTTCAAGAAATTTTGAAGAAAAAGAAAGTTAGATAAATGCTACTTCTTGCAGCTTTTTTAAATAATCCCATGTTATTAGCGAATTCTGCTACGAGCCGTATTATCTGCGAGAAGGAAGCCTGGTATGCTCTGAGGAATGCTAAGCAATCATTGGATGTTTTGGCACACACCGATGGTGGGCTTTCACTACGATTACAACGTATCATTAGCGAAATTCATGCGGTGGCCACACAGTTTAAAGAAATGCCGGAAAGGGAAAGTAGGCTGATTGCTTTTCCGCTAAATTTGGTCGATTTATGTACTGAAAATTTAAATTATTTGTAAAATAAAGTTGTTACTTCACTCTTTGATTCTATTCGGATAAAAAGTCGAAAAAAGAAAGATATAGTGACATTATGACAATATATAATATAGTTTTGCATTGACAAATTAAATCCACAAAAAAGCATTAAAGTGAATTAAAATTTCCGCACCAATGAAGATTGTTCTAATTTTAATTGTAAGCAATATTTGCGTAGAATCTCTCGATACAGCGCTGGGATGCAACGATCGACCAGTGGAAACGAATATGGATGATGAAGGTGATGATAACTGGATATCGATGAAACGATCAACCGCCAACGATCCGATATCATTAACACCTGGTGGTGATTCACGATCATCATTCGATACCGAAACAAGCAGTGTTGATACGTGTATTCTGATGAAGTGAATAATCATCTTTTATTTATTTATTTTTTATTTTTTAGAAATTAAATTAAATAACCCTTCTCAAGGAATATTTAGACGAACACTTTTCTCGATGACGCTCTGAACGGTATGTTCATGACGTGAAATATATGCAGAAAACTAATTTCAAAAATTGATTTTTAGCGAATTCCGCTTCGGACTATCTAATTAATTAACCGGACTTAATGATTCGGATTAGTCAGTTATTACCGACGGTATTGTCGTTAGGTTATCTTAGTTGGGGTTAGCTTTTCGTATTAAAACAAATTTTCCAAAATTTTCGTTTAAATAATTATTTTGTACAGCTTTACATTTGCAGAATGTCTTCGTCAACATCAGTGTTGTCGTCTAACATACCACCTGTACAGCCTTTACATTGGATCAACATTTCACGCCACTCACCGTCATTTAGCGTGAAAATGGTGGACAGCACCAATAGCGGTAAAAAGCGCGATTTGTCAAATCTTTTTTTTACTTTTTTTTATTACAAATAGCATTAAATTTCCATTTTGAAAAATTTCATTTGAAATTTGATTTAAATACAGTTAGTTTATAAATTTCATATTTAGCAACAAAGCAAACGGTTAATCAGAGGAAACAAATGGTAACTGAGCAACAAGGCAATGTTATCTATGAATCGTTTTCGGTATCGTAGATTTTTTTATTTTCAGAATTTTACAAGAAATCTAACAATAATTACAACGATGGAAAAAATCAAATAAACCGAACTTATTTGTATCTATCAATGCAAAGTTCAACAATACTAAGGAAAACCAGTTGTTTTCCAAGTTTAATATTCACAGTAGTAGTAGTCCATCTTCTAGATATGAGTCACGATAGTGTTGAAGTATCGATTTTTCACTTCTGGATAGCAAATTTATGCTTCAGAGTGCTCACTTAACTATGAAATTGATTAAATATAAATGATAAATTACTACTATTATGAATATCAACTATTAATTCATTTTTTTTTCTTTCAATTTTACTAATCTTTCAATGCAAAAAAAAAAATTATTAATTTGATAAAGTAGCCGTTCTCCTCCAGATAGTTTTGTTTGTTATATTGTATTAACATCGAGATTTAGCAGATCATATAATAGTTGGTGTTCAACATATGATTCATCTCATAGCGCTTGATCTGCTTATCAATAAAGGAGAAAAAATTTATTTAAAGGAATAGTTCTAATAATCCTGATAATGATTAGAGAAAATTAAGTTTTTGAATTCATTAAAGTTGTTGGAGATTCGATAATTAAATACTTTTTCATCTTTGTTATATCTAGAGCAGCCCCAATGATAATGGCAATAGTGTAAATGAATCTACAACTGTTCTAAGAACCAAGACAACATCGTCGTCATCGTCAGTATCAAATATAATATATGAACAACCATCGACAAGTTTCAATTATGATACAAATACGAATGTTACTGCAAATCCGGTACGCTGTAATATTCTTTGCCATTTTAAAATGACGAAAACTTTGCAATTACGAGAGTAGAATAACTTTCAAATGCAACGAGACAATTTCCCCGTCGAAAAAATTTTAAGCAAATTGATTAGAAGAAGAAGGTAAGATGTTTTTGGTGTCAATTCACCATCGTTTATCATTAAATATCGTGCAATTGAAATATTACCATTCACCTTTAAATATTCTATAATTAAAATATATAAGGAATGACTTCATGATTGACACAATATTTTTTTTGATAAGGTTTAATAAATGATTCGGGTTACAGGTCACGGAATCAAATCCACAAATAAATTCCAGTGATAAAAATGAGGAATCTTCGAAAAATGAACCGATACCAATTTACATACGACCAAGTGAGCTATGCTTCGATGATGTAGATGACAGTGGCGAAATACTGAATGAATTCTTCATGCCGTCGTCGTCAACGTCCAGTTATGAACCAGCAAAACCCACTACGACAAGTGGTACCACTCTGACTGTTTCGGTATGAACAACCTTTTTAAATTGAAAGAAGACATCTTAGTTCCACGGAATGAAAAGAAAAAAAGGAGAGGAAAGAAATAAATCAATTAAAAAAATGCGATAAAGTTCAACTCCAACATTAACTATCTTTTATGTTCATTACTGCTTTTAATCGGCGATTTTTGAAAGTAATTTTACGATTCATATCATGCATTTGTAATGAAAAGAAAAATTTTTTTCCGATTGTTTAAAGTAATTGTCGATAGGAAGTTAAATTGAATAACTAAAAATCGCTAGTAGGATACCGAATATATATAAAGAATATATTGATATTGATATTGATATATTCAATCAGTTCAGAGTCAGATTGAAAGCGGAACAAGTAAAGCGAATATAATTAGCAATAACAAAACCAAAATAATTGACAGTAATGGTGCAAAGGAAATATTTAAAAAAATATAT
This sequence comes from Onchocerca flexuosa, assembly GCA_002249935.1. Taxonomy (NCBI): domain Eukaryota; kingdom Metazoa; phylum Nematoda; class Chromadorea; order Rhabditida; family Onchocercidae; genus Onchocerca; species Onchocerca flexuosa. The sequence continues at coordinate 76,380 of KZ270023.1, read as the reverse complement.
ACTCAAAAAAATATATGAAAAAGTATATTTAGGGAATGTCAGCAGGTTCAAATACGATGCCAATAGTAACATTTGCACAGCTTTGGAATTTCAATGAGCAATTTGATCATAAAGAGGCACATCCTCTTTCTTCGCAAGCAACATCGACTACAATATGTAAATCTTTCGTTATTACGATTTTGGAATTTCCAAAATTCAGATCAAGCGGGATGACACATTGTTTCAAGATTGCTATGAAATATCTATGAAATGATTTGAACTGATATTATCCCATCCAACATAAAGCGTAGCATATTAAAAGGATCTGTTTGATATATGAAATTATTCCCACCTGATTAATCCATTGTTATGGCAATAAGTTTGCTTATTAAATTTCAGTGTATTTCAGGTCCATTATGATGATAATTTAAGCTGTCTAAGCAAGTCTATCGATGAACTCGTAAAACTTTTGCCAGTATTTATGTTAGCGATTTCTTCTCTTAAAAAGCGATCCCTATTTTTTTGTATTGATATTTGTCATATATTATTCCCGTTTGAAATGTTAGTAAGTTTGCTGATTGGCCAATTTCTAGTTTTTTTCTCTTCTTCATTTTATTAATTATTATTGATTACTTCGTTTTACCTTGTTAGCTGCATCTAAAAACTGTGATCATAATAATGCTCAGTCGTTTGCAGACAAATACTCTAGGTAATCTTATCATATCTTTGACATTAGCAATTTATGGGAACATGATGATGCTCATTTTTCATGCTTCCCAAGTCAGTTTCCAGGTTTTATATACATTACCATTTCACTCTGGTTACTGTTTATTTTTTCATTCGCATTTTATTTATAAAATATGGGTTTTAGCGACAAAGTTGTCAACTATTCTCGGTGTTCAATTTGTTTATTTTCAACATTAAAATCTCTCTCATCTCGATTATTCAGTCCTATAGAATACACTTCTGGTAAATTTGGTAAATCAGCATTGTTTCACAGGTATTTCGATGCTTTACCCATCGGAATTATTGTTATTCTCATGTTTCCATGCTGACGTGTTCGCTCTCGCTCTTCAAATGATAACTTCCCAGTCCTTGTTTACATATAATGAGTAGAAATAGGCTGATAAGTCTCAAACTTCTACTGGTAGAGATGATTATTTTATGGAAATCGGAAAGAATGTCTGAATCGTCTTTAATTATATCTTGACCTGTTCCATTTTCTGTAATTGAAGTGAAGTTTTATGATCTCATTTTCTAGTTTATATTTAAAGTTCTGGACCATCAAATAAATTCATAACTTTTAACCGCCACTGCATCATTAGTGCAGGAGAGAGGAAGAATTGATTCGGAAGCATATCAAAAAGGATGCATGCACATCGATGAAAATAATGACAACAAAAATTAGAGAATGTCTTGAGGCAACCAAACGGACAAGCAAAATAAGTAAATAAAACGAATAAAGGGAAGCGAAAAGAATAAATGAAGGGATTCAGATTATATAAAAATTGCACTAATGTAATAATTTTGCTTTCACTAAATGAATCTCGCATTATCAAATTGAAGGCATTCCCGTCGGCTAAGCCTAAGCCAAGTTCAGTCATTATGTTCGAGTCGTTATGTTATCTGAGCATAACATTTCGCTAAAAGAATCTTAGAAGTTGAATAACACATGCAAATCGTTGTTTCATGAGAACTAAACCGCACTGAGAAAGAATGTGAAAGTTGAATATCGCTTTGCATATGTGAGAAATTAAAATAGTAAATCAAATTAATACGAATGACAGCGAAGACTGACTGCTAAGATTCAGATGAAAAAAAAAAAATTGATAACGATGACTTGAAGCTTCGCACCAAACCCATTATCCTTTGCATGTGTAAAAGGACACTGAGAAATCAATTCTTGCTATGCCATCCCGTTGGTGCACAGAGTTCCGGAACTTCACTGCAAATCACTGGGATGAAATCCGGATAGGAATGTCTGATTACTTCAAACTTGAATAATCAAGTTAACAAGTGCATTTGCTTCATTCTCACCTGCTTGTCGTGCATCCGACAATAACTTGATCACTAATGGAAAAAAGTCCCCCCGTACTCGGAATTCCCAGGCATCTTCAATCCAAGTACTACTTAAATTTAAATTTGCTTAACTTAACATTAATTTGAAAAAGAACTCTTGATAAAGTGCGTGTAGCAATCTACTTGGTAATATGCAAGTTAGACATTCATTTGTAAATAAAATTAGAAATTTTCTGATTTACAATATATGAACCATGCGAAATAGATAGATCATTCTCAAATACTTTTTTTGTTTGATACATTGGCACTAATTGAAACTTTTTTTGCAAACAATTTTTATCCATGTTAAAATTGGATTTTATATTTTCAACTAAGAATGAGTGCAGCAAGTGGCCACACATGAGATCTGTTGCGTCTTTTTAATAGAATTGTGAAATTTTCACAAATTAGTACAACATTATAATTGCCATCAACGACGAGTGTCGCTATTTTCTTTATGATAGTGACAAAATTGTAAGGTTGAATTCCGTTCTAACAGTTTCTTCAAATCTCGTTGTTCCACTCATTTACAAACGAATCTCAAACTTGAGTAATTAAACCTTTTATTATGATTATTTTGTTAGTCATCGGACGCAGCAAATATTACAAAAACAATTACATCAACAATACAGCTTCGATATTATCAAAGGACAAATTTCACAGAAAATTGCAAAAAGATGGGATTACGAAATAAGGAAAAATTGATATACCACGAGCTGGACGATCCGACCGAGCTCATGGCAGCTTATTCGTTGAAATGATTTTTGTACTCAGGGCCCTCATGTTCTTCGTAGATGGAGGATCCCGGTATCATTTTGGAGAGACAAGAAAGATCCTTTGTTGTATCATGGGCATGCGCCTTTGGTGCGCATGAGATTGTGCTTATGGTTAGCATGATGAAAGAGAGCTTTGTTAAAGCTCATTGACTTGACAGACGAAAAAAAGGATTTCACAATTAATTACATCAAATATGCAATTTCAAATTTAAAATGAAGGAATCACTGATTTTCTTCTTTTATCCTCGCGATTTCAGTGACAACGAGTTACATGCTGAAGGTGACGCGATCACTGCATGCAAGAGTGACTCAGATAAGCACGATCAGAATGGATGTTGTCATCTAGAAAATAAAAAAAAGTTTGAAATATAGAAATACTTACTTTGATAATATTTTCTGTATGCCTAAATTTCAATATTATCCAATTATTATGATTATTATTATTGCAGTTGTCATTTTTTTTACTGTCATTACTTGTCATTTTTTGGCCTCAAAAAGGAACGAAAATCGGAAATTTGTTGCAAGATTGCAAGATAAAAATAGCCGATCTCAAATTATGAATCTCTTAAATTGTTCTGATAAAATGATCGATTTGCCATCAAGATTACTTTAAACTTTTAACACTTGATCATCGAATTCCCGTAAAATTCTATAATTTCTTTCATATATAGCGCTGTTATCTTTCATTGATATAGCTTCATCCATAATATCTATAACTAATTTTTTAATAATTTTTTTAAATTATTGGTCGATCAGTCCTTACTGATAATAGAAATTATCAAACCAGAACATAAAATATTCGCATGGTTGATTGAAGGATTAGAAAAAAATTAAAGTGAAATTTACATAGATGTATTCTTTTAATATAATTTTATCTAAAATAATTAAGTCTGCTTCTTAAATTTTTTTTTTTTTTTTTTTGAAACTTGTCTCCACTGAAGCTTAATTTTAATACCTCTAATTAAAT